>MU746254.1:0-25542 GCA_026770625.1 Nicotiana glauca
GGGCACAGTCAATTTATCATTTTCAGTTCCAATTATTAGGAATTATAGCTTAAGTGTTTAAGACTTTAGAAATTTTACTAATCATTTCGACACAGTGTTTAACTCAGGACTGAAAACAGTGATAATAATCCCTAAGGGATCCAAATAATTGGCACGAAGCCCAAAACATGGCAATCAGCCCAATTCATGATAGTATCAAGTAGGTTTCAGTCAATCACGCAGTAAAATCAACAACCGGGATGGACCAAGTCACAATCCCCAACGATGCTCTACCCCACGCTCATACCTGGCATGTAAGTCACCATAATATAACACTATGATGTGCAAATCCGGGGTTTCAAACCCTCAGGATATCATTTACAAGTATTACTCACCTCGAACCGGTGAAATATCTAGCTCGCGACGCCTTTGCCCCTCAATTTGGCCTCTACGCGCATCGAATCTAACCCAAAATCAGAGTGAATGCATTACAATATGCTAAGGGAACAATACCCAATCGAAAACAATCGAAAAATATTAAAAATCTCGAAACTAGAAAAACCCGAGCCCCAGGCCCACTTCTCAAAAATTACAAAACTCACATCACCGGAATCCTCGTCTCGCCACGAGTCCGTACATATAAAATACACAAGAATCGAAGTCCATTTGGCCCCTCAAATCATCAATTCAAACCTCCTTAGGTTTCAAGCCCTAACCTCCATTTTTACCCTTTAAATCCTTGGATTTTCAGTGATTAGTTCATGTTTTTACACAATAATAACATTATTCGAGTCTATAAATTCATACCTGATGGAATCTCCTTCGAATCCTCTCCAAATCGCCCAAAATTGCCTCTTCCCGAAGTCTAAAATATTTTTCTTCTTTTCCAAGTTCGTGAACACTGTTCACTATAACACAAACCCGATTTTCGCTTCTGCGGTCCTATAACCGCACCTGCGGTACCGCTTACGCGACAAAATTGACCGCTTATGCAGTCTCTCTTAAAACCATTGGGACCGCTTCTGTGATTCCAAGCACTGCATATGCGGTTTAACTCCAACCGTTTATGCGGTCAAAAATCCGCTTACGCGGCTCCGCTTACGCGTCCAACCTTCCGCTTATGCGGAACTCCCCTGGGCCACTGACGATCGCTTCTGCGGCTCCCCCACCGCATCTGCGGAACCGCTTAAGCGGCTCCTTTTCTACAGATGCGGAAATACCAGAAGGCTGAGACATCAGATCTGCAACAATGCCTAAAACCTCCGTTTAACCATCCGAAATCACCCCGAGGCCCCCAGGACCTCAACCAACACCAACACATCCAACAACCTTATTCAAACTTGTTCCAATCATCAAAACACTATCTTTAACGTCAAACTCATCAAATTTCACCAAATCAAAGCCTAAGTTCTTCAAGAACTTTCGAAATGCACTTTTGATAAAAAACCCGACCAAACGATGTCCGAATGACCCGAAAATTTGCAGACATATCCAAAATCACCTAACGAAGCTACTGCACTCTCGGAATTCCATTCTGACTCTCGGATCAAAATCTCACCTATCCACCAGAATTCGCCAAAATTCCAACTTCGCCAATTCAAGCCTAATTCTACACCGGACCTCCAAAATAAATTCTGATCGCACTCCTAAGTCACAAATCATCCCAGAAGCTAACCAAATCACCAGAATTCACATCCGAGCCTTCTAACTATATAGTCAACTTCCGGTTGACTTTTCCAAAATAAGCTTCCTTCTAAGAGACCATGTGCCTCATTTCCAACTAAAACCAACTCAATTCTATCTGATTCATTCAAATACTGATATTGAAGCATAGAACAACATAATATGGGGGAAACGGGGTGGTAACTCACGTGACAACGGGCCGGATCGTCACAACTAGTGTTTTAAAACGACCCTAAAGGCTTTTCTACGAATATTGATCAACTTTAATATTTAGGTTATAAAATTAGTATGAGGGCCATAATTATTAGTTAGCTAGTGTAGCAACCCTAACCCATTTTAAAGAAAGCTTTAACTGAAGAAAAACTTCTACAACAAATGGATTAATTAAAGGCATGCTGGGCAAATTCCAGGCTTGCACCAAGCCCAGAAACGCTGAGGTGGTAAGGGGATCTAGGGCTAAAAAATAGCCTAGAAATGCAGGCGGATCAACAAGGGGCCTGGGCCATTTGCGCAGCCCAGTTGCCTTTCTTTTTGATAATATATCAATAGAAAACTTACTGCAATTAGGTTATGCATGCTGTACAAAATCAATAATGAAATTAACGTGCACCTTGAGCCTAATCCCTCATGAGTGTCATTTTATTATTGAATCAACAAAACATTAAGGAGAAAACTAACCGATGCTGAAGATTATCGACTCAGAAATGCTTCATATTGAAGCTTTATGAGCCTAACTAACTTGACACAAAACAAAATAGCCATTCTGAACCTATGTGTCTAGTGGAGATATGTTGCAAATTTCACGACAAAGTATACTGAGATTTATCTGTCACTTATTTTAACTCTTCTTCCAAGCTAACAACTAAAAATTAGATTCATGAAGCATTAATGCTCCTATACTTAAAGACTGAATATCTCAAATATAATAAAACCAATTCAAAAGCCTTATTGAGTTCACAAAGGGCTCAATAAACAGTATAGCAGGAACTGAGAGCACACTCTGCTTCATCTCGTTCATTACCAACATTTAATCCCTAATTCATCTAGACAAAATATTAATCAAGTCTTCATGACAGTTCTAAGTTAAATACAATGGTAAAACTCACTGACTCCACTTGAAATTTATTCCATCAAGAAGACAGCATCAGATTTTTTTAGAATCAAGAAAATTAGAATAACACAATTAAACCAACAAAGTGAAGCTACGCTTTAAACTTCTGCTTTGCATTCTCATTCCTCAAGTCAAAACTTCATAACAAAATGATGTACATGAGCATGTACCTGAATACAGCAAAAGAGACCAAAATTTAGTCTGGAGCTAAGAGGGAACAATAGTAGTAGGAAGCCAAATGAAACAGCAAAGCACAGCTCAAGGTCGGCAATGGAACATTGTCTCCACAGCAAAAACCAAACCCAGTATTTCAGAAAACAAACCAAAATGCAATCCATTTCGACCCAAATGTGAAATCTCATCATTTTTAGTGATGTTAAGTAAATAATGAAGATCAGAAACTATATCTTCAGCAAATTTGAACAAATTTTCAAACTTATAGTGTAAGGAAATCAGTGTTGCAGCCGTTTCAATTTTTCTGATTTTTTTAGCTCTCAGAAATCTGCCTTGAATGGCAAGTTTGGGATGCCTTTATAGGCAAGCAAGGTAGGGCATCCTCACATTTTGTTTTTGCCCTTTAGTCCCTCATTTTGTGACTTGTCTGCTAAGTCATAGTGCCAAAATTAAAACCAGCCCCTGCTAGAAACTTCTAAAACAGCTGTCAAAAGATTCTCTCAACCAATTTACCTAAACTAACCCCCAATGACCCTGAAATTACCCTGAACCAAGACGGGTCATGGGTCAATTTCAACTCAATTGTTACCTTAGAGTCCAACCTGGGTCAAGTTAACCCACAATCCTAAATGAACGAGTCTCTTAACTGGGTTAAAGATTGACCACTGTTAATACAAGGACATAAACTATCACGCATGACCAAACAGAGAAGATAGAATTCAAAAAATAAAATATGCAATAATTCCAGACTTTGCAATTAATCCTAACATTAATTACTAACTAAATGAACTCTATTATTAAGGAAAAACAAAATAGAAATGAAGCAAGTAAAAAAAACGAGAAGCAAAAATTCCAATTAGCAGAGTCATCAGTGCCAAATTAATGCCATGATATCTTGACATAACGACGAGAATCAATGAACAAAGATGACAATGCTTGGCTGGTTGGTGTTGAATTGGACAGAATCTGGTGAGCTTCAAAATGGTCCAAAAATGACACTAATCAATTGTTCTTAATGAGAATAATCAATTGGCTTACATTTTGGCTCGAATCGATCCTTGAAACCACTGGAAATCAGAAGGAGGAGCGGATTATGGTTTGTTGTTTTTTGAACTTTCAGATTTGGAATTTGAAACAAATTGGTGAGGTTTTCGGAAATTGGTGGTAGATATGAGATGAAGAGGGTGTGGTGGTTGTTTGGTGTGAACCGCCGGACACGGCGGAGGAATCAATAACGGTGCCCTAGGGTTTGGGGATTTTGGGCGGTTTCTGGTGATATTTGAGGGGAATAGATGGTGGCATGGGGATGAGGGGAAGGAGGTGAAGCTCTGGTGCAAAAATAGGGGCAATCGGAGCACCACCACCGGCGGAGGCGATTTCAGGTAGGCGGTGTGCGACAGAGGCAGCGGAGGGTTCTCTGAGGGTTGGGGTGAGAAAGAGATGGGCTGGGGGGGGTAGGTTAGGAATTTGGACACAAATATACCTAGGAGTCCTAGCTTCCCAACCGTCAGATCTTACAAACCTCGACGGCCAGGATTAGTTCTAGGCTAAACGGTATCATTTGGTTGTCCAGGGAGATGGACCGGGTAATTGGGAACAAGTTGGGCTGGTTTTAACGGGTTGGGGCGGGTTTTGGGCAGATTTTAATGGGTTTGGGGGAGGAGTCCGTTTGGGCTGAGTATTTTAAACCAAAATTTGGTCCAATTTAAACTTTCTCTCTTTTTTTAAATCCTTTTCTTTTAATTCCCCTTTTTTATTTATTTCTTTTCTTTTTCTTTTCAAAAAATAAAAATAAAAATAAAAATCTAAATTTGATCCTAGGACCTAATTAAACCAATTAAACCTAAATGATGACTAACATACTTAATTAAAACAAATTAAAGGAAAACTAATCAAAATTCAAAGCAAAATAAATCATTTTTTGTGATTTTTTTCTATTTTTCGAAAAACCCAAATTACTAATTAATCTAAAATATGTAAAATTAAGTCCTCAATGCAAATGTAATATTTTTGTATTTTTTACTAATTAACATGCACAAACAAAATGCAAATAATTAACGGAAAATGCTACAAAATCTACGAAATTGCAAATAATGGAAAATTTTATTTTATCTTGAATTTGTGGGAGTAATTCATATAGGGAAAATATCACGTGCTCACAACGATCCCACTCATTTTCTTTTATTCACATGACTGGACTAACATTTGTGGGTAATATTCAAGGACCGATACAACTTTTAGGCCCGAAAGCACGTGTTGCACTCTTTTTCCCTTGAACCGGTTTTGTCCCAAATAGGTTTTCCAATAAGGTTTTTAACGAGGTAACAATGGATCGTGCTAACTTAGAATTGAGGACCGATTATGAATCAGTGTCAAAGATCACATCAATAGCATCCGAGGCTTCTCTAAAATCGACCTCAAATGCTGGGGGAGCATCACCCTTGATAATGGTTTCAGCAAGGAAAGAAACTTTGTGGTTAAATATTCTAGGCTCGGTCAATAGGATTTACTGTAAGGGTCAAACGGTCAAATAAAATATACCTGCATAGACCGCCCGATCCATGACACAAAGCTTGTAAACATGTGTAACCTTGTTTATTACGCACATGTCACGACCCCAGTTCACCCTCCATGAACATGCCGTGATGACACCTAGTTCCTACAACTAGGTAAGCCTAACAATGCGGAAATTTAATATAACTTGCGGAATAATTAATTAAAAACTGAACATATGTAAGATAATGACTGCATATAAGGCTGCTCGGCCTATACAACCTAAAAGAAATGTGGAAGTCTATAACTCAATCCCAAAACCCGGAAACTCATGGGAAACACAGGCTAATAGAAACATAGTACGTTGCTCTAACTCCAGAATATCTAAACAACTGAGAGAAATGAATAAACTAGGTACTAAAGCTGGAACAAAATAGAGTCTCCTGGTCTGCGGATGTGGCAGATATACCTCGAAGTCTTTGTATAACTCCTCGCCTCAAGAATAGTACGCTTGGGTGGAGGAACCTGGATCTGCACATGAAAAACATGCGCAAAAGGGGCATGAGTACACCACAACGGTACTCAGTAAGTGCCAAGCCTAACCTCGGTTGGGTAGTGACGAGGAAGGTCAGGGCCCTACTGAGATAAAACATAATAAATAATAAGATAACATAAACAGTTTAAATAAAGTCTACAGCGAGAATCTAAACCAAATAAACAAGGAAGAACAGTAATAGAAAGCGAAGGTAACAATACAAGGAATACTGCTCTCAATAAGGAATAATAGCCAGGGATCTCTTGGTATCCCGAGGATCTCTTAGTATCCTCATTATATACATGGGCGATCTCTTGGTATCTCGAGGATCTCTTGGTATCCTCATCATATACACTAGGGATCTCTTGGTATCCTCATCACATACACTGGGGATATCTTGGTATCCCGAGGATCTCTTGGTATCCTCATCATATACACTTGGGATCTCTTGGTATCCCGAGGATCTCTTGGTATCCAGATATATAGAAATACATGTGCCGAGTATCTCTTGGTATCCCGATATATAGAAATACATGTGCCGAGGATCTCTTGGTATCCCGCACCATTAGTCCAGAATATATCAAGTACAGGGGGATCTCCGGGGAAGCCGTCCCGTAGTCCCAAATTAAACACTTGTCATGACCCCAGTTCACCCTCCATGAACATGTCGTGATGAAACCTAGTTCCTACAACTAGGTAAGCCTAATAATGCAGAAATTTAATATAACTTGCGGAATAATTAATTAAAAACTGAACATATGTAAGATAATGACTGCATATAAGGCTGCTCAGCCTATACAACCCAAAAGAAATGCGGAAGTCTGCAACTCAATCCCAAAACCCGGAAACTCACGGGAAACATAGGCTAATAGAAACATAGTACGCTGCTCTTACTCCAGAATATCTAAAGAACTGAGAGAAATGAATAAACTAGGTACTAAAGCTGGAACAGAATAGAGGCTCCTGGTCTGCGGACGTGCAGATATACCTCGAAGACACCGTATAACTTCTCGCCTCAAGGATAGTTTGCCTGGGTGGAGGAACCTAGATCTGCACACGAAAAATATGCGTAGAAGGGGCATGAGTACACCACAACGGTACTCAGTAAGTGCCAAGCCTAACCTCGGTTGGGTAGTGACGAGGATGGTCATGGCCCTACTGAGATAAAACATAATAAATAATAAGATAACAGAAACAGCTTAAATAAAGTCTACAGCGAGAATCTAAACCAGATAAATAAGGAAGAACAGTAATAGAAAGTGAAGGTAACAATACAAGGAATACTGCTCTCAACAAGGAATAATAGCCGGGGATCTCTTGGTATCTCGAGGATCTCTTGGTATCCTCATCATATACACGGGGGATCTATTGGTATCCCGAGGATCTCTTGTTATCCTCATCATATACACTCGGGATCTCTTGGTATCCCGAGGATCTCTTGGTATCCTCATCACATACACTGGAGATATCTTGGTATCCTGAGGATCTCTTGGTATCCTCATCATATACACTTGGGATCTCTTGGTATCCCGAGGATCTCTTGATATCCTCATAATATACACTGGGGATCTCTTGGTATCCTGTAAGTTTTCGGGTTTTGGGATTGAGTTGTAGACTTACGCATTTCTTTTAGGTTGTATAGGCTGAGCAGCCTTATATGCAGTCATTATCTTACATATGTTCAGTTTTTAATTATTTATTTCGCAAGTTATATTAAATTTTCGCATTGTTAGGCTTACTTAGTTGTAGGAACTAGGTGCCATCATGACATGTTCATTGAGAGTGAACTGGGGTCGTGACAAGTTAGTATCAGAGCTCTAGGTTCATAGGAGTCACAGAACATAGGCCGATTTCTTAGAGTTTCGCTGATTGGTACGGAGACGTCTGTACTTCTCTACGTGAGGCTATATAACGGTTTAGGAAAAATCTTCATTTCATTTGAATTCCTTGTCGTGTGATATTTTTGACATCAATTCTAAACTTCTGTCTTCTATTCTCTCACAGATTGTGAGGACACGTGCTACACGAGATGACCAAGCACCCGCGCCCCCTACTGCAGCAGTCAGAGGCCGGGGCTGGAGTAGAGGTCGAGGACGCGCACGTGGTACAGCCAGAGCACCTGCGCGAGCTGCCGCCGAAGTACCACCAGCAGATCCAGTCGGAGCCCAGGCACCTGGCATACCTACTACTGCCACTACTACTCTAGCGCTCCAGGAGACTTTGGCTCAGTTCATGAGCATGAACACCAACTTAGCTTAGGCAGGGTTGCTTCCCCTTGCTGCAGCCACATCCCAGGCCGGGGAAGGAGTAGAGACTCCCACTGTCCGCACTACTGAGCAGCGAGTGCAGGTTGAGCAGGCTCCCGAGATTATTCCCGCACCGTCTGCAGTGCCACTTCAGCCCGAGGATGGGTCAGTTGCTTCAGAGGACGAGTAGCGGAGACTTGAGAGGTTCAAGAAATATGATCCCCTAATGTTCAGTGGATTAGCATCAGATGATGCCTTGGGATTTCTAAAAGAGTGCCACCATATTCTTCGCACTATGGGCATAGTGGAGTCCAGCGGGGTTTCTTTCACTGTCTTTCAGCTTTGGGGGCCCGCCTATGATTGGTGGTGCACTTATGAGATAGACAGCCCAGTCGAGGCTGCTACACTGACTTGGACCCAGTTCTCGGAGATGTTTATGAGAGAGTTTGTCCCCCAAAGTCTTAGGGACGCATGGCCCGTAGAGTTTGAGCATTTGCACCAGGGTGCTATGATAGTTTCAGAGTATGCTATTCGTTATGCCAGGTTGTCCAGGCATGCACCGGCTTTGGTTGCTACAATTCGGGAGAGAGTTTGCCGGTTCACTGAGGGTCTTATCCCACACATCAGATCTAGCATGGATCGAGAGTTGGAGATGGACATTCCTTATCAGCAGGTAGTGAGCATTGCTAGGAGGATCGAGGGTATGCTTGCCAGGGAGTGGGGGGGGGGAGGGGAGAGAGGCCAAGAGGTCTCTAGAGTCGGGCCACTATTCTGGTGCCCGTACTCCAGCAGCAGGTTGACATGGTAGGGTTTTGTGGGTTGCCCCGTTCATTCAGCTCTTCCAGCAGCCAGCAGTGCTCCAGCTCCGCCTATACCTCAGGGGCCTTACTATGCACCTCCAATTTTCAGCGCGCCTCCTACGTGGGGTGCTTTCAGAGGTCAGTATAGCAGACCTGGCCCTAGCCAGCCACAACCACCACGTTCTCCCAGAGCTTGTTTTGAGTATGGTGACACCCGTCATGTGGTGAGGGATTGCCCTAGACTTGGGAGGAGTGCACCTCCATAGACTGCTCAGCCACAGCATGCTCCTCAGAGTTCTCAGGCCATGATCACACCTCCCATTGCTACCCCATCTGCCCAACCAACTAGGGGCAGAGGTCAGGGAGGTAGAGGTCGCTCTCTCGATAGAGGCCAGGCTAGATATTATGCTATTCCTGCTCGTAGCGAGGTTATTGCCTCCGATTATGTCATCACATGTATTATACTAGTTTGTCACAGAGAGGCATCAGTTCTATTCGATCCAAGTTCTACTTATTCTTATGTGTCTTCTTACTTTGATCTGCATTTGGGTATGCTTCATGATTCTTTGAGTGCCCCCGTTTATGTTTCTATTCCTGTGGGAGATTCTCTTGTTATGGACCGTGTTTATCGTCATGTTTGATTACTATATGTGGTTTTGAGACCAGAGCGGATTTATTATTACTCGGTATGGTGGATTTTAACATTATTTTGGGCATAGATTGGTTGTCACCCCATTTTGCTATTCTTGATTGTCATGCCAAGACCGTGACGCTGGCTATGCCAGTTATTCCACGTATTGAGTTGAGTGGTACTTTAGATCACACTCCCAGTAGATTTATATCTTTTGTTAAAGCTCAGCGTATGGTTGAGAAAGGGTGTGCCATGTATTTAGCTTATGTGAGAGATGTCAGTGTTGATACCCTTTCTGTTGATTCAGTTCCAGTGGTACGGGATTATCCCGATGTATTTCCAGCTGATCTTCCGGGCATGCCGCCCGATAGAGACATTGATTTTGGTATTGATCTATTGCCGGGCACTCAGCCCATATCCATTCCTCTGTATCGCATGGCTCCTCCTGAGTTGAAGGAGTTGAAGGAACAGTTGCAGGAATTGCTTGGTAAGGGTTTTATTCGACCCAGTGTTTCACCGTGGGGTGCTCCTGTCTTGTTTGTGAAGAAGAAGGATGGTTGTATGCGTATGTGTATTGATTATCGCCAGTTGAACAAGGTTACAGTGAAGAACCTTTATCCTTTGCCTCGTATTAATGACCTGTTTGACCAGCTTCAGAGCGCACAAGTGCTTTCTAAGATTGACTTGCGCTCGGGGTACCATCCGTTGAAGATTCGGGAGACAGATATCCCGAAGACTGCCTTCAGGACTCAGTATGGTCATTATGAGTTCCTTGTTATGTCATTTGAGCTGACCAATGCCCCAGCAACTTTCATGCATTTGATGCACAGTGTATTCAGGCCACATCTTGACTCATTCGTTATTGTTTTTATTGATGATATACTGGTATATTCCCGGAGTCAGGAAGATCATGAGCAACACTTGAGGACCATGTTTCAGACCTTGAGGGAAAAGAAGTTATATGCAAAGTTCTCAAAATGTGAGTTTTGGCTGAGTTCTTTGGCATTCTTAGGCCATGTAATTTCGAGTAAGGGTATTCGGGTGGATCCGAGGAAGATAGAGGCCGTACAGAGTTGGCCCAGTCCTTTCTCAGCTACAGAGATTCGCAGTTTCCTTGGGTTGGCGGGCTACTACTATCGCTCCGTGGAGGAATTTTCATCGATTGCAGCCCCTATGACTAGATTGACCCAGAAGGGTGCCCCCTTTTCAGCGGACAAAGGAGTGCGAGGCGAGCTTTCAGAAGCTCAAGACAGCTTTGGCTACAACCCTTATCTTGATGTTGCCTACTAGTTCGGGGTCTTATACTGTCTATTGCGACGCCTCGAGAGTTGGCCTTGGAGCAGTGTTGATGCAGGACGGTAGAGTGATTGCCTACGCGTCCAGACAACTAAAGATACATGAGAAGAACTACCTTGTCCACGACCTTGAGTTAGCTGCTATTGTTCATGCCTTGAAGATCTGGCGTCACTATTTGTACGGAGTGCCTTGTGAGATCTATACTGACCATCGGAGTTTGCAGCACTTACTCAAGCAGAAGGACCTGAATATGCGTCAGAAGAGATGGTTAGAGTTGTTGAAGGATTATGATATCACTATTCTGTATCACCCCGGTAAGGCCAATGTGGTGGCGGATGCCTTGAGTCGCCGGGCAGAGAGTTTGGGTAGTTTGGTATATTTACCAGCTTTAGAGAGGCCTATGGCGATGGATGTTCAGGCCTTAGCCAATCAGTTTGTGAGATTGGATCTTTCGGAGCCCAGTCGGGTTCTAGCCTGTGTGGTCTCCCGGTCTTCCCTATTTGATCGTATCCGGGAGCAGCAGTATGATGACCCTCATTTTCTTGTCCTTCAGGACAAGGTTTGGCATGGAGATGCCCAAGATGTGACCATTGGAGATGACAGGGTATTGAGGATGCAGGGCCAGATTTGTGTGCCCAATGTTGATGGTCTTCGAGAGTTGATTCTAGAAGAGGCCCATAGTTCGCGGTATTCCATCCATTCGGGTGCCGCGAAGATGTATCAGGACTTGAGGCAACACTATTGGTGGAGGCGGATGAAGAAAGATATAGTTGGTTATGTATCTAGATGCCTCAACTGCCAGCAGGTAAAGTATGAGCACCAGCGCCTGGGTGGGTTGGTTCAACAGATAGAGATTTCGGAGTGGAAATGGGAGCACATCACCATGGATTTTGTATCTGGGCTCCCACGGACCTTGAAGAAGTTTGATGCCAATTGGGTCATTGTGGATCGATTGACCAAGTCCGCTCATTTCATTCCAGTGTGCACCACCTATTCATCGAAGCGGTTGGCAGAGATTTACATCCAGGAGATCGTCCGTCTGCATGGTATTCCAGTCTCTATTATTTTGGACAGGGGTACTCAGTTTACATTGCGGTTTTGGAGAGCCGTGCAATAGGGTTTAGGCCCTCGGGTGGAGTTGAGCACAATATTTCACCCCCAGACGGACGGACAGTCTGGGCGCACCATTCAGATTCTTGAGGATATGCTCCGTACGTGTGTGATTGAGTTTGGAGAGTCTTGGGATCATTTCTTGCCATTGGCGGAGTTTTCTTATAATAATAGTTATCAGTCCAACATTCAGATGGCGCTGTATGAGGCCTTACATGGTAGGAGGTGTAGATCTCCGGTGGGTTGGTTTGAGCCGGGTGAGGCTAGGCTACTGGGCACAGAGATGGTTTAGGATGCATTAGAGAAGGTTAAGGTGATTAAGGATAGACTTTGTACAACCCAGTCCAGACACAAGAGCTACGCGGACAGGAAGGTTCGTGATGTTTCATATATGGTTGGTGAGTGGGTTCTGCTTCGGGTCTCGCCTATGAAAGGCGTCATGAGGTTTGGGAAGAAAGGGAAGCTGAGTCCGAGGTTTATTGGCCCTTTTGAGATCTTGAGGCGAGTCGGGGAGGTTGCTTATGAGCTTGCCTTACCTCCCAACTTGGTCGGAGTTCATCCGGTATTTCATGTTTTGATGCTCCCGAGGTATCACGGTGATCCGTCGCACGTGTTGGATTTCAGTTCAGTCCAGTTGGACAAGGATCTATCCTATGTTGAGGAGCTAGTGGCTATTTTGGACAGGCAGATCAAAAAGTTGAGGTCAAAGAACATTGCTTCGGTAAAAGTTCAGTCGCGGGGTCAGCCGACCGAGGAGGCAACTTGGGAGACCGAGGAGGATTTGCGCAGCCAGTACCCTCATCTGTTCACTACTTCAGGTATGTTCTCTATGCTCGTTCGAGGACGAACGAATATTTAAGTGTAGGAGGATGTGACGACTCGGCCGGTCGTCTTAAGAATTAACGCCCCGATCCCCTATTAACTGCTTCCCCTAAGTTCATTTCTGCTATTTTGGTTTGCCGAGACATTCATTGTTGGGTTTCGGAGAGTTTTGGGACACTTAGTCCCTAAATGAGCGCTTAAATATTGAAAAATGGTATGTGATCGGAGCAGTGTGAAGACAGTCTCAGAATGGAAATCCGACGATTTCGTTAGCTCCGTTAGGTAATTTCGGGGTTGGGAGCGTGTTCGGAATGTATTTTGGAGGTCTGTAGCTCGTTTAGGCTAGAAATGCCGATGTTTGAATTTTTGAAGTTTCCGGTTCGATAGTGAATTTTTGATCTGAGGGTCGAAATGGAATTCCAGTCCGATAGTGAATCATTTGGGATGTGTGCGCAAAATTTCAGGTCATTCGGACGTGTTTTGGTTAGGTTTTTGATCAAAAGCGTATTTGGAAGAAATTTGAAGTTCTTAGGCTTGAATCATTGATTAAATCCGGTTTACGGTGTTGTTTTTGGTGTTTTAAGGATTGGTACAAGTTTGAATGAGGTATTTGGTGGTATTGGCGCTTTTGGTTGAGGTTCCGGGGGCCTCGGGATGATTTCAGGTGGTTAACGGAGAAAATTCTAAGTGTGCAGTAGTTGAAGACTTTTGTCTTCTGGTATTTTCGCTTCTGCGGTTTGGGAACTGCAGAAGCGAGTTGGATATTTTCCCAGGAAACCGCAAAAGCGGTCCTCTTTCCGTAAAAGCGGTACCGCAGAGGCGGTTGGTTGTCCACAGAAGCGGAATCTGGTCTCCTAAGTGAAAGCCGTAGAAGCGGCTCGTGGTCCGCAGAAGCGGTCCCTTGTCCGCAGAAGCGGAAACACTTGTTCAGAAAAGGGAATTTCAAGGGTTGAGTTTCAAAAGTTGGAAAAATCAATTGAGAGCTCGGGAGAAGGCGATTTTGAGAGGGTTTTGAAGAGGAGATTATTGGGTAACGTTTCTTTGATCCCTTCTAGATATATTTCATCATTTAGTAGTTAAATCCATCATTAAAAATTGAATTTAAGGATAAAAAATTGGATAATTTGGGTAAAACTTCTTAGACAAATCTATTAGGTTTTGAGTGAGCATTTGACCTCCGATTTGGGAGATTTTTATATGGTTAGACTCGTGAGAGTACGAGGGTTATGGAAATGTGAAATTTATTCGATTCCGAGGTGTTGGCCTGATGGGCGTTTTGGTCATTTTTACCTATTTTTTCGCACCTAACTTTAAATTTAATAGTGGAATCAGTTGTTTGCAATATTATTTACGATATGTAATTGAATTGAATAGATTTGGGCCATTTAGAGTCAGATACTCGTGGCAAAGGCATGGTTCCTAGTTGATTATTGAGCCGGTTCGAGGTAAGTGGCATGTCTAACCTTGTGTGGGAGACCTTCCCCTTAGGACATGATCCTTGAATATTTGAATGCCTCGTACGTGAGGTGATGCGCGCATACTTGATCTAATTGTTGTAAACTCATTTCTACTTGAAGTATTTAAATTGAGATTTCTTGTTTACTTGTTCATTTTAGACTATAAGTTTAAACCTGTGCTAGCTTAGAGAAGCATGTTTAGCTGACTTACTTGCTTAATTGTTTTAACTGCACTATTTGCACTCTCTGAAGTATGTTAGGCTAGATTTACTATTACTTGTACTGATTTTAGCATTTATTATGAGATTATGAGTTGTTGTGTGTGTTTAATTTGGGATTACTAGATGGCTTCTCGGGAGATCCCCTTGTACTTGATATATTCTGGACTGATGGTGTGGGATACTAAGATATCCCCGACACATGTATTTCTATATATCTGGATACCAAGAGATTCCCAGTGTATATGATGAGGATACCAAGAGATCCTCGGGATACCAAAAGATCCCCAGTGTATATGATGAGGATACCAAGAGATCCTCGGGATACTAAGAGATCCCTAGTGTATGTGATGAGGATACCAAGAGATCCTCGGGATACCAAGAGATCCCCAGTGTATATGATGAGGATACCAAGAGATCCTCGGGATGCCAAGAGATCCCCCGTGTATATGATGAGGATACCAAGAGATCCTCGGGATACCAAGAGATCCCCGTCTATTATTCCATGTTGCGAGCAGTATTCCTTGCATTGTTACCTTCGCTTTATATTACTGTTCTTCCTTATTTATCTGGTTTAGATTCTCGCTGTAGACTTTATTTAAACTGTTTCCGTTATCTTATTATTTATTATGTTTTACCTCAGTAGTGCCCTGACCTTCCTCGTCACTACCCAACCGAGGTTAGGCTTGGCACTTACTGAATACCGCTATGGTGTACTCATGCCCCTTCTGCGCATGTTTTTCATATGCTGATCCAGGTTCCTCCACCCAGGCGTACTATCCTTGAGGCGAGGAGTTATACGGAGACTTCGAGGTATATCTGCCGTGTCCGCAGACCAGGAGCCTCTATTCTGTTCCAGCTTTAGTACTTAGTTTATTCATTTCTCTTAGTTGTTTAGATATTCTGGAGTTAGAGCAGCGTACTATGTTTCTATTAGCCTGTGTTTCCCGTGAGTTTCCGGGTTTTGGGATTGAGTTGTAGACTTCCGCATTTCTAGCCTAAACGAGCTACGTACCTCTAAAATACATTCCGGACATGCTCCCAACCCCGAAATCACCTAACGGAGCTAACGGAACCATCAGATTTCCATTCCGAGCTCGTCTTCACACTGCTCCAATTACAGACGTTTTTTCAATACTTAAGCTCTCATTAGGGACTAAGTGTCCCGAAACTCTCCGAAACCCAACAGCGAACGTCCCGACAAACCAAAATGGCAAAAATGAACTTAGAGGAAGCAGTTAATAGGGGATCGGGGCGTTAATTCTTAAGGAGACCGGCCGGGTCGTCACAGCACAAAAATGAAAGGAAGTTTCTACCTTGCGGATAAATATTCTGCCCCTATCTAAATTTGTCTTTCTTACATTTGATCCCCTAAAAGCATCGAGCCCAAGGGCCACCTCACTCGGGGATTTTCGACCAAGCAGATTCGGACGTCCCAGGATAACAAAGCCTGGGGGCACAAAGCCTATTGGGCAACGCCTGAACTTTAAAGGCTACGAACACCCTGGCTACGACCATCCTTATTCGGGAATAATTGTCTTGGGTAAGCCCGGATGACTCAGGATGGCAAGCCCATTGGGAAACACCCGAACTAAAAAGGTTACGACTATCCTAGAACGGCTTGGAGATGTCCAAGATCTGCAACCAAAACATATGGCCTTTAAAAAATTTTAACCGGTTCAAAGAGCTACCCTTGGCAAATTGTAATCCAAAATATTCTAAGTACTTTAGGGGATAGCTCCCGGTTATACCACGCCCCCACTAGTTGTAAATAAAATAATATCGAGAACTAAACCTATTCAAACCTCCGAACAAGACCTAGTTGTTAAAGTGCTATGGCATTCGATATATTTGCAATCGTAAAAGGAAAAAAACACTTAAAATTTGTTAAAGGGAAAAAATCGTGTGTGTATATATATAAAAGATTTTTACAAAGGCCAAATGGCCTTGACAAAGAACAAGAAAATAATACAAAAAAGTAGAAAGGCAAAAACATCGACGAAGCATCTAAGTAGCCTGGTCCTCACCGAAGTCCCCCTAGTTATCGGAACTATCGGAGTCTTATCCACCCCCAGATCTGCCGGATCCCTCGGAGCCTTCTTCGTCCTTGGGATAGGCCAATTACTTGGCCTCGTCCTCGATCCCCTTAGCACTTTCAATCTTGGCCGATAGATCGAAACCCCGATCATGAACCTCCTCGAGGGCCACCCTTTGCGACCGCCGTTTCTCATACTCGACTACGTATTTCAGATGGTCCTGGGCTACCTTGGCATCGACTCTGTACTGGGCCACCATTTCATCTACATCGGCCTTGACTATTTCAGCCACCGACTTGGCCGCTTTAAGATTCTTGACGAGGGTCTCCCGATCGGTAGCAATCGAGCTTAGTTGAGACTGAAGCTCCTCAATTTTCTAGGACCGTGCCTCAGCCTTTTCTTTCATTGCTCGAAGTTGAGCTTCCACCGAGGCCAATTATGCCTGGGCAATCTCCTTTTTCGAGGGCAAGCAGCCCATTTTTACTTTCCACTCATCGGCCTCGACCTTGATTACGTCCATCTCGACCCGGAGCTGGTTGATCCGATCAATCTTCTGTTGGACCTACGGGTTCTGACCATTAGTCATTGTATCAAGTTCATCTTCACTAACTTCAAAATTTTTTACCTGTTCCGCCAGGTCAGCGTGTTCTTTCTGAGCCATGTCCAACTCGGCTCGAAGGCTTTTAGCCTCTCCTTTGCATTGCTCACTGAGAAGTCTGTACATATCTATCTTCTCAACGAGCTCTTTAGATTCGGCCTCGAATTGGCTCATCTCATCTTAGTACCAAAGGAAGGTCTCGTGATGGAGCACCGAGTCCTGCAAATGTGAGAAGAAACATTAGAAATAACAATAACCAAAACTAAAAAATGGAAAGGTTTGACGACACCTTACCCGGTTCAGTGCATGTTGTGCTTCATTGAACAGGCACAGAGAATCCACCTCGTTCGTCTTTGACTAGTCTTCTTTGGTCAGCAGGCACCAGAGGTAACTTGCCACCACAACGGGAGCGAAAAGAACCCGATCATCCTCTGGAACGGTGATGATAACCAACCGCTTTCGACCAAGATTCAGACTCAGGACAGGGAAGCGATTGACCAGTCTCAGGCTTGAACTAGACCTGCCTTCCCCCAAGGACGAACTATTCCTCGGTACTTCTAAGTCGCCTAATTCGGTGGCATCCTCCGTGAGTGTATAGTCCATGCCATAAAATAATCTTTGGAGAGGATGTCCTCTCCATGGACCCCCTATTTCGATCGCTCTTTAGTCTCTTGAGCTTCACCGAACATCGATTCCGTGAACTAAGGCAATCCCATTATATCAATGACGCTGGGCGGGGCAGAACCAGCTTCTCGAGGGTTCTCGACCCTCACTACTGCATCGGCTTACTGAACTTTAGGGAGGATTGGCCTCCATTATTTCACCCTCGGCTGCACCCGGCTCCTCGGGAATAGGCGGCTTGCGAGGCACAAAGGGCTCTTCCCCCTCGGACTCGCCCCTAAGCCGAAAGAGCAAGTTTGAAGCTAGTACTCGGGCACTGGTGCTTTCCTTTGACTTGGGAACCAGCCTACTTCGTGATTTCTTTTTCTCTGAGCTCGGGAACCTCGGAGTCCTTTTTCTTTTCTTCTCTCCGGTCTGCCACGAAACGGGGGACTCAGTAGGCCAGTACTCTCCACCGAACAAGGGCCTAAGCTCAACATCCTTGGGAAAGCCTTGAAAAGAAAGTAAAGGTAGTAAGGACTTGGTGTTAAAAGGAGAAAACTATCTCGGGAAGGAAATCTTACCGTGAGAACGGGCTTCCTACCGACCCTTCGATAGTATGCGCCACAAGCGCTCGGAGTAGGGAATCTGCGAAACGAAACCTTCGACCCACTCCTTGAGTTGAGGGACATCATTTTAGACTCGTGCGACGACTGCATCACCACAAGTACCAATGAGGAAAAAAGAAGCAAAAATAAAATCAATGATTGAAATGAAAACACTACTTATGTGACGTGTTCCACTTCTCTAGGAATAGCCCGAATTTAGACGGAATCAAGTTTGAAGTCCTCAATCAAACAAAACGACCTTGCTAGCCTCGATCTTGGTCTTTATCAATACTTGAGAACGACGCCTTGCTGTCCCGGCACACCAACTTTATCAGCCCCACCTCCTCGGAACATTATGGGACTGTACATGCGAAGTAGGTGATCCATGGTAAATTGGCACAAATTGACTTTATCAACAAAGAACGGTAGGAGGATCACGATCCTCCAAATGGAAGGATGAATGTGACTGAGGCATACCTCATACCTCTTACAAAAATTTATGATAACCGGACCTACTGGTCCCAATATAAAGGGATTAGTGTATACACTTAGGTATCCGTCGACATAGGTGGTAATGGCCTCCTCGGGATCGGGAACCACTATGTCTTATCGGCCTAGTTGCAATATTTTCGGACCATAGAGAGGACCTCCTCGGTGAACGAGCAAATGTATCTCAAGACCTCCTCACACCGGACCTTTACGGATGAAGGCTTTTCGACCTTGAAGTCGTCACTGACCGAGCATCCCTTGGGAATGAATATTTTCAAGGGCGGTTTGGTTGCTGGTTCATCAAGAGCCACAACCGGAGCGGTCTCATCGACCTCAATGGCCGGCCACGAAGTAGAAAGGGTTTCTTTCTGAGGAACGGTTTTGGAAGTCTTTGCCCTTATTTTAGAAAGTAAAAATGGAGGAGGATCTAGAAAAGATGAAATAAAGGAAGCTGAAGGAATAGATTTAGTGGCTTGAGAAGAAGATGAGTAAAATATTCTTTTAAGGCATTGAGTATCAGAGGTAAAAGTGCTAAAGAGTCACTACTAGAAATTCGGCAAAAATCGACCAACTTTGATCGATAAAAAAACCGGCCAAAAACCGACCAAAGTTGGATGATTTTTCAATATATTTTAATTTTTAATTTTTTTTTACGAAACCGACCAACTTTGATTGGTTTTCTTTAGCGCAAAAATATGGGAAACTATTTTTGAGTCCCACAAAATTTATTTTTTTAAAAACCGACCAACTTTGGTCGGTTTTTACAATTAAAATAAATAAAAATTAATATTAAAAAAACCTACCAACTTTGGTCGGTAAATTCGGCCGATCATTTTAACAAACCGACCAACTTTGGTCGGTAATTTTATTTTTTAATAAAACTGATCAACTTTGGTCGGTTATTTTCGTACGAAAATACAATTAAAGAGTATAAATAAAATAAAAAGACAATCTTAAAACAAAATGCACCAATAATCTAGTGGTAGAATAGTATCCTACCACAGTACACACCCCAGTTCGATTCTCAGACGGTGAATATTTTGATTACAGAATTAAAATACCGACCAACTTTGGTCCCTTTTTTTTTGCAATATTTGTTTTTTGAATTTAATTTACCGACCAACTTTGGTCGGTATACTAAAGCGACCACCAAAATACCATTCAAGCGTATTTCGTCGCATTTTGGTCGGTAATTGGCCATAACCAACCAAAGTTGGTCGATATTTTTGGTCGCTAATTACCAAATTTTTAGTAGTGAGTATTGTAATTCCAAGGGTACGAGCTGTCACACCTCCTTTTTACGTACTACACCCGAATGGTGTAGTAAAGGGAGTTTTTTCAATTAAAGGACAATCGAAATGAGATTTATTATTGAGAATTGGAGTCGCCACTTGAGAGATTTATGGTGTCCCAAGTCACCGGTTTGTATCCCGAATCGAGGAAAAAGTTGACTCTGTATTACAGTCTACGAACCAGAAATCCGGATAAGGAATTCTGTTAATACGGGAGAAGGCGTTAGGCATTCTCGAGTTCTATGGTTCTAGCACGGTCGCTCAACTGTCATATTTGGCTTATTTATCTGATTTTAACATGCTCAAACCTATGTGCAAATTTTAACCTTTAACTGCTTTTAATATTATCATTATTTTAAAGAGAATTGCAACGTCGTGAAAACACATCTCGAACCACGTCACATCAATGTACCCGTGGTTATTGACGTATTTCGACTCCGTTGAGATTTGGATTTTGGTCGCATAAATGTGCACCCGAGAGGTAAATTATTAAAAAAAGCGCCTAAGGCGACTAGCGTATTATTATTTTTGGGAAGGCCGTGAAATTTTGTTAAACGGCTCATCCCGAAGTCTAAGTAATTAATATATATACCAATTATTGAGGGCCTCGTAGTTTGTGTTTCGTTCGGCGAGGCTCGTCTCATTTTTATTTAAAGGCCAATTCTAAAGTGACAATGATTCTCTACTTATTTGTGTCTAAAGGTAAAGAAAAGGTCCTAATTAATTACATACTATAAATTCGGGCCTCGAGTTCAAGTCCGAATTCAAACAAGAAGGAGGGGAGACCCTCTTAATTTGAACTCGCTACCTAACTCGAAGCCCAAACTTATATTGTATCAAACCATGTGTTCTTATTCAACAATTAAATACAAATAGGGCCTCAAACAGACTCAGGGAAGCCCGATGTTATGCAATAGATTTTTTACGATAGGCAAGTAACATTCATTCAAATTGACATCCAGTTTATCAATCGATTACACATAAAACTAAAAACTGATTTTTATTCAATCGTTATGCAGGAAATTTAAGGCCTCATTGAACCTAATTACTGCACTAAAATCCAAGGAAGGAGGTTTGATACATGATTTGATCGGATTTGATTCTAACTCTTAAAGCTTGGGCTTCCTCATTTCTTAATCTACTGGTAAATTAGTATACTACTACTAAAGTGACAATTAAACTGGAAAACATGATTCGAATAAAACAACTTTGATTATATGGATTCGTTTAACACTATATGCGAACAGGTTGAACACTACTTTTCGGATTATTTTGAACTATCCTTAATCACTCATACGATTCACTATTCCACAACAGATTACTGGATAACAGATTGATACAAAAACCATTTTAACTTATTTTTAGCTACGTGGAACTAATCTGAAAGATAAAAAAAATCTATACAATCCCATACAGTTCATGTCGTACTGCTATACAATACAAGCACCAATTAGAGATGAAATCTAAATAAATAACAGATCCACTACCTACTTATTCATTCTACAAATTATACAATTAACTACAGTCAAGGGACTAATAAAACAGTAAAACAACGACTGTTGATCATCATCTTGCTTTCTATTTAGTTTCAACTTCAAACTCCAATTCAAACTTTACATCAACACATGGTTTTTAGAGTGTGTACCTGGAAATGGAATTACAACAGGAGAAGGGAGGTCAGCAGCAGATGGGTAGCAGAGAGTAAGCAACCAACAACAATAACACAGCAACAACACCAAATCGAAACCCAATTTTAAACCCAATAACACTTGACTAACAGCCTAGAATCAGTTTGTAAACCAACAACAACATAAACAGTCCAGAAAAATCCAGTGAAGTCAAACCATAAATACCAACAGCAATACCAAACAAACGAACTCGACCAAGAGATGCAATGAAAACATTGTGTTTTTCTGATTTTCTGTTCTTTAAACACTCAAAGAAGAATAATTCTCAGGATCCTCACTCTTTTCTGATTTTCAGTAGTAATAGAGGACCAAAACTCTCCAGCTTTTTTTAGCCTGTTTCTCTTTTTAGCTCTCTCAGTATATTCTTCTCTGTGTATGTGTGTCCCAACTCTACTGATTTCCAGCCCTTTAATAGGCATTCAATTAATGCCTTTTCCACTATATTTTTAGCTTTTCATTTATTTATTACCCCATTACCTTAGTGCTCATTAATTTAATCAATAGTGCCCATTTTTAGTCCTTAAAATCAGCAATAAGTGCCATTCCCACTAAGGAATGTTTCCACTTAGCTAATAGCAGCCTTTAGTTTAATTACTAGGTAATTTAATTTCCAAACTACCCCTTAAACTATCCCTGATTTATTCTACCCTTCAGCTATAACCAATTTCCTTAATCAAAATCAAACAGCAAACTCAAACTACACAGCTCAGATCAAATAGCAAACTGATATTAAACTACTAAGATGCACATGTATATGGGAATAACTGGCTATATTCACAATTCTAAACTAAACCTAGACAAAATGAATGAAACATTGTAATATTATGAATTCATATGCAACAAACTGATTGGCAACGGAAAGGGAAACATAATAAGACAATTTTGAACCAACATTAACATCAGACGATCACAGTTTTATACAATTACTACTGAACTTGCATAAACTCGAAATACTCAACAAGGTAAGGAAGAAACAAATCCAGAGTGAAACCAAACAGACAGGGGTTCGAGTGATTTCCTAAATCCAAATGACTATAAAATCCAATTAACACATTGATGAAAATTTGGACCAGAAAAAGGTCCGTATGAGGAGGAAAAAGTAATTGATAGAAAAATAACGAAACTCAAATGCACCAGATAATAACAACAACAGAAAACAAACAAAAATAAAAAGGAAAGAAGAAGAAACTTAAAAAGAACTTACTGATTTTCGTATTCCAATCAACATGCCTTCAAAATTGGTTTCCAGTTAGTATTATATGCCTATTTCGTCAGAAACAGGCCTATAACACTAATGAGAAAACAACTTGACCCAGACGACTTCGAAGCAGTCTTAAACTGGTGAACCCTAGATCCGCCATTTAACGCGTTTTACTCGGATTCGAGCCAATTTGGTTAGGGATTAGGGATGAGGAGGTAAAGGGGATTATTGGGTGTTGGTTTGGTACAGTTTAAAGGTGGCGCCACCACCGAAAAATCTTGTGGCGGCGCTAGGGTTCGTGGCTTAAAATCGATATTCGACGGACTCGGATCGGATTCTAGAGGAAATAAATAGGGATTGGGAAAGAGGAGGTCAAAGGGGAGAAGTGGTGTAATTTTGGGGGTGTTTGGTGACTGACCGCCGCCGTGGGCGATTTTCGGTGGGCGGTCAGCAGCAGCGTTACATGGGAGGTCTGTGAGATGATTTGAACGAGGGGGAGGGGTTCTAAGGGGTAGGGGTTTGATTATCAAATTAATGTTTCAATTTGAGCCATTGGATGATGGGAATCCAACGGCTCCGATCAAAACACTAAGCAATACAGGGCCATTTTGGGTGAAACTAAACCGGGTATAAGGCGGGTCGAGTTAGGTTAGATGGACATGGGTTGTGGGTGAGGCCTCTGTCCGTTCGATCAAACAAATTCGACGGCTCAGATTAACCCTGTCCAAACGGCGTCGTTTTGGTGATGCTGGAGATGGACTGGATTCGGCAGGTTTGGGCTGGTTCGAACAGGTTTAATAGGTTTGGGCTTGGGGATTAATTTAAAATTTTCCCCAATTCTAAATTCCATCTCTTTTATTTTCTTTTTCTTTTCATTTTACTTTCTAATTAAATAAAAATACAAACCTAAATTTAATCTTGACCAAATTATCCTAAAAAAACTAATTGACTCTAAGTAGTAATTATCACAAATAGTTAAATACTAAAAAAACACAAATTTCAACATTAAATACTAAAAAAATGCAAAATATATTATTTTTGTGATTTTTTCATTTTTGAAAAACAACTTATTTAATTAATCCTAATTGTAAAAATTAAATCTTAAAAATGCAAATGCGACATATTTTTGTATTTTCATTAATTTAAACAAATAAACATGCACAGACAAATGCAAATAATAATAATAAAAAATAAATAACACAAAATTCACAACAATTGCAAACGACACAAAATTATTTTCTTTTGAATTTTCTGGGATTAGGTTCTCATATAGGGCAAAATCACGTGCTCACAGCTGCCCCTCTTTGCCCGGAAATATAAAGAGTTTTCCTGCAAAGACAAAGTAAGCAGACACAAGCGATTTTTTTTCCTGTTTGAACACTCCGTGTGAAGCATTTTGAAATATTTAATCGAACCTCTGCTTCAAAGGTCTCCTACATATCCCTGGCTAAAAGGGAATCAGGTCAATGTAGTTCGGAAAGTTTTGGTAGCTGGGACAACCGTGGAACTATGCTTTTGCTGTTACTGCTGCTGCTGCTGACCCCTTATTACACCGACTGCCAAAAGAAAAACAAGAAGCTAGACTAAACTAGGAATTACAAAATCTTATCTATCTTCAACTTGCTCTTGTAGTCTTCCTTCTGATTTCTGCGGCGGAATTTATGCCGGGGGTATTTTGTTGTGACCCTTGGCATTACTGCCTTCTGTCTTCAACTTTAAATCCATTCCTCCGCTCTACAGGCGGGCTCCTGACTCCAATAACACCTTTTAAAAATAAAATCACCTCTTTTCTCTTCAGGCGGGCTCCTGAATTCATCAACAACCTTGAAAATAAAATGCATTTGGCAATAATTTATGAAATATATATTTTGGCAATGTTTATACAAGCAGGACCACTCGGGTCGAAATAAATTAAATGTCCTTTTGAGAAAGGATTAAATTCAATATCCTATTTGAGGACGGATAGACCCATCATATCCTATTTGAGGGCGGATAGTCTCGAAATATCCTATTCGAGGGCGGATAGTCCCGAAATATCCTATTCGAGGGCGGATGAACCCAAAATATCCTATTCGAGGGCGAATGAACCCAAAATATCCTATTCGAGGGCGGATAGACCCATAATATCCTATTTGAGGGCGGATAGACCCATAATATCCTATTTGAGGGCGGATAGTCCCATAACATCATATTTGAGGGCGGATAGTCCCATAAAATCCTATTTGAGGGCGGATAGTCCCATAATATCCTATTTGAGGGCGGATA
This sequence comes from Nicotiana glauca, assembly GCA_026770625.1. Taxonomy (NCBI): domain Eukaryota; kingdom Viridiplantae; phylum Streptophyta; class Magnoliopsida; order Solanales; family Solanaceae; genus Nicotiana; species Nicotiana glauca. The sequence continues at coordinate 25,333 of MU746254.1, forward strand.
GTCCCAAAATATCCTATTCGAGGGCGAATGAACCCAAAATATCCTATTCGAGGGCGGATGGATCCAAAATATCCTATTCGAGGGCGGATAGTCCCATAATATCCCATTTGAGGGCGGATAGTCCCATAATAACCTATTTGAGGGCGGATAGACCCATAATATCCTATTTGAGGGCGGATAGTCCCATAATATCCTATTTGAGGGCGGATA
>MU746256.1:4861-73478 GCA_026770625.1 Nicotiana glauca
ACATCAAACTACCTCCTCTTGATGTCATGGGTGACATCAAAGGAGGAAGCTTCCTCCTAGCATTCATGCCAACTCTTTCCACCAACTCTTCCAATTGGCATGCCATTGTTGACTAAACATAAACCAACATTTTCAGCATGCCATTGTTGACTAAACATAAACCAACATTTTCAACTTTCTTAGTCACTGCCGTGTATGGCGTTACTTCAACCCATTTAGTAAAATAATCAATTACCACCAGGATAAACCTGTGCCCGTTTGATGCGGCAGGCTCGATAGGTCCGATGACATCCATTCCCCAGGCAGCGAATGGCCACGGTGAGCTTGTTGCAGTAAGCTCGTTTGGAGGCACCTTTATCATATCTGCATATATCTAACAGCGATGGAATTTGCGAACATACTGGATACAGTCTGTTTCCATAGTCATCCAAAAATATCCTGCTCGGAGTATCTTGTTTGCTAAGACAAAGCCATTCATGTACGTCCCGTAGGTCCCTGCGTGCACTTCGTCTAATAGTTTGGATGCTTCTTTTGCTTCGACACACCTTAGTAAACCCAAGTTGGGAGTCCTCCTATATAGGATTCCCCCACTGTGAAAAAAGTTGTTGGATAATCTCCGAAGTGTGCGCTTAGGAGTAGCGTTGGCAAGTTCTGGATATTCTCCTGTTGTCAAGTACTCTTTGATGTCGTGGAACCATGGTTTTCCGTCCGCTTCTTCCTCAACATGAGCACAATAAGCTGGATGATCATAAATATTTACTGGGATGGGATCAATGAAATTCGTATCTGGATATTGGATCGTGGATGATAGAGTAACTAATGCGTCAGCGAACTCGTTCTGGACCCTGGGACGTGCTGAAATTCTGTCTTTGTGAATCTTTTCCTTAACTCCTGGATGTGATGCAAGTAGGGGAGTATCTTAGAGTTCTTGGTTGTCCACTCTTCTCGAACCTGATGTATGAGCAAGTCTGAATCCCCGATCACTAACAACTCCTGAATGTTCATGTCAGTGGCCATCTTGAGCCCCCAGGATGCAGGCTTCATATTCGGCCATATTGTTGGTGCAAGGGAATCTGAGCTTGGCGGATATCGGGCAATGCTGGTCGATTTCTGATACCAGAACTGCTCCTATGCCAACTCATTTGAAATTTGCAGCTCCGTTGAAAAACAACCTCCAACCATCGTAGGATTCTGCAATATCTTCTCCTACAAAGGACACTTCTTCATCAGGAAAATACGTTTTCAGGGGTTCATATTCTCCGACAACAGGATTCTTGGCAAGGTGATCTGCTATGGCTTGGCCCTTGATTGCTTTTTGAGTCACGTAAACAATGTCGAATTCATTTAGCAAGATTTTCCACTTGGAGAGCTTGCCAGTGGGCATGGGCTTCTGGAAGATATACTTTAGCGGGTCCATCCTTGATATGAGATAAGTAGTGTAGGCACAAAAATAATGCCTTAATTTCTGAGCTACCCAAGTCACAGCACAACAGGTGCGCTCCAATAAGGAATACTGGGCCTCGTACGGGGTGAACTTCTTACTGAGATAGTAGATGGATTGCTCCTTTCTCCCCATTTCATCATGTTTTCCCAGAACACAACCAAATGCTCAATCCAAAACCACGAGATAAAGCAATAGAGGTCTTCCTGGCTCGGGCGGAACCAAGACTGGTGGTATTGACAGGTATTTTTTGATTCTGTCAAAAGCTTTCTGACAATCGTCAGTCCATTTAGTAGCAGCGTCTTTCTTCAAAATTTTAAAGATGGGTTCACAAATGATCGTGGACTGAGCTACGAACCGGCTGATATAGTTGAGTCTTCCCAAGAAACTCATCACGTCCTTCTTGTTCTTTGGCGGTGGCAATTCTTGAATGGCTTTGACTTTTGATGGGTCCAATTCTATTCCTCGATGACTCACGATGAAACCCAGTAATTTTCCAGCAGGAACCCCGAATGCACACTTGGCGGGATTCAGTTTCAGATTGTACCTCCTCAATCTGTTGAAGAACTTTCTCAAGTCTTCCCTATAATCAGTGGCTTTCTTGGATTTGATGATGACATCGTCCACATATACCTCAATCTCCTTGTGTATCATGTCGTGAAAGATAGTAGTCATGGCCCTTATATAGGTGGCGCCAGCATTCTTCAACCCAAATGGCATCATTTTGTAACAATACATTCCCCATGGCATGATGAAAGCCGTTTTCTCTGTATCTTCCTCATCCATCCATATCTGATGATATCCGACAAAACAATCAACAAAAGACTGCAACTCATACTTGGTGCAGTTGTCGATAAGAATGTATATGTTTGGCAAAGGGAAGTCATCTTTAGGACTGGCCCGGTTAAGATCCCGGTAGTCGACACGGACTCTAACCTTCCCGTCCTTCTTTGGTACCAGCACGATGTTGGCTAACCATGTTGGATATTCCACTACCCAGAGAACCTTGGCTTTGACTTGCTTAGTAACCTCTTCTTTGATTTTCAAACTCATGTCGGGTTTGAATTTCCTGAGCTTCTATTTTACCGGCGGACAGGTTGGATCTGAGCTACAATGGACGTGCTGAGACCTGTCATATCATCAGACGACCAGGCGAATATGTCCCCTTTAAAAATTTCGTATATTCTTCCTTTTCTGATAGTGACAGGTGAACACTGATGCGAGTTTATTTGACATTTTTTGTATCTCCCAATTTAACGACCTCAGTTTTTTCCAGGTTAGACTTAGGTCTATTCTAAAATTCTCAACCTCTCTAATGACCTCTTCTGGTATTTCATCTTCTTCTGAGTCTATGTCCTTTTGTTGCGTTGTTTCGTTGCAAGTCACAATCGTTGGTTCATCATCAAAGTAAGTAATAGTAATGTTGTGTAAAAATAGAGTAAATGATAGAGAAAATAATAAGAGCGATATATATGATAAACTGAAATGCTTTGATTAAATTCATAATTGTTTGAAACATCAGAGCTCTTTTCGAAATTAAAGACAATGCGGAAAGAAAATCAGCTAGTAAAATAAAATAAAATGAGATACATGGTGCTTTTGTTAAGCCTTGCTACCCAGAAGCCTTACGGGCCCTGACGATTCTAATTGACCAATTGCTGAGGCTGTCTCCTCGATTCAAAGCTTGTATGGAAAGGACTTCTTCCCCTTCCTCCTCAAAAAGAACACAGCAGTCCATATCATCATCCTCCAGAAACAGATTCTTCATGGCTGCCAATGCTTCATCTTCCTTTGACCCATATATAGTATCTGCCGGTTGGAAGGTCTGCTCCAGGTTAGGTGTCGGAAGCTCCAGTGGATAGTAGGACCGCGCCAAGGTGGCGACCAGTTCTGGAACTCTTCCCAAGTATAAACATACCCTAAGCCAAATGTAGTACCATGCTTCTTTAGTTTGATGGGCTTAGTGATCCTCTGGAGGTTTTTGCCGAGTCCCTTTCCAGGCTCGTACCCACACTAATTTAGGATACTTTCGATCTTGTTATCCCACCACTTATCCTTGTCTACAGCATTGACCCTTTCGATGTGGTGGTATGTTTCTCCACCTATTCTCCTTCTGCCTCCAATCATTGGGATGGCCTGGTGACTATATATGGGGTTACTGCCATCGCCATGAATAATCACCTCCTGGTGATTCCATTCGCACTTCACTGCCTGATGCAGGGTCGATGCTACGGCTCCAGCAGCGTGGATCCAGGGTCGTCCTAACAGCAGGTTGTAGGATGCCGGGATGTCTATCACTTGAAAGTCGACGTCGAACCATGTTGGACCCATTTGCAAGCACATGCTGATTTCTCTGATGGTAGCCCTTTGAGAGCCATCAAAGGCTTTGACGTTGATAGCCCCATCTTTGATCTCGTGCAGGCTTTTTCCCAAAGTTTTGAGAGTTATCAGCGGATAGATATTGAGGCAGGATCCTCCATCAATCAGGACTCTAGTGATGAAATAATCCTCGCATTACACGGTGATGTGCGGTGCCTTGTTATGACTTAGACCTTCTGGCGGCAGCTCATCTTCGTGGAAGGTGATTTTATGGCTCTCCAGCACTTGCCCTACCATATTTGCCATTTCACCTCCGGTTATATTGCTGGGCACATAAGCTTCGCTCAGTATCTTCATCAGGGCATTTTTGTGAGCATCAGAGCTCTGTAGAAGAGCTAGGATAGAGATCTGTGCTGGTGTTTTGTTCAATTTCTCAACGACCGAGTACTCTTTAGCTTGTATTTTTCTCCAAAGATCGTCGGGCGCATTTCTAATAGGCCGTCCCGAGGCTTGCTTACTGGACTATGCTTAGTGTTCTGGGGTGTAAACCCTCCCTATGCTGGTCATTCATTGCGCAGCAATTGTTTCTCCTGTCTTGGTATTCCCTTTCCTCCTAACTTCAGCAGTGTAATCCCAGGGTATAGAATTTGAGTGGAATGGTGTTATGTCTGACATTGCCACATGAATAGGTACCCTTGGTGGTAACACAGCAACTTCAAAGGGTGCAGGTGCTTTTGGAACTCCAAATTCAACCTCAATTGGCACGGACGCCTTTGCAGAAGGAGGCGCTTCAAATTTGAGAGGTATAGACATGTTTACTTCATCGTCCCTGGAAGGCTAATTCTGCACAACAATTGGGTTAAGTGTAACTGCTGGTTTCTTCGGTTCATCCCCCTCAGCAATCAAACCTATCGACCCTTTGGGTTCCCAATCATCTTCGATCTTGATCATGTGAATGTATCCACCTTTGTGGTCAGGCAGAGGTTTGTTGCGAACATTAGGAGTAGGCTCCTTTGCTACTATGACCTTATTGTCGATCAGGGTTTGAATCTTGTCCTTCAATGAGCGGCACTCGTCAAGGGTGTGTCCCTTCATGCCGGAATGGTACGCACAGGTCTTATTAGGGTTGACCAATTGGGAAGGATTTTCTAGAGTTATGGCTGGGATAGGAGTGACATAACCAGCAACTTTAAGTCTCTCGTACAACTGTTCAATTGGTTCAGCGATGGCTATGTATAGTCTGGGAGGACTGCGGTCAAAATATGGCCTGGGTCTAGGGAAATTGTGACGGGTAGGAGGTGATTGGTAGTGAGAGGGTTGAGCATTATAAGCTAGATAAACAGGTGCTGGTTGAGAGTATCTGGGTGAGGTGGGTTGATATGTGAGAGGCGGAGAGGATTGATAGACGGGAGGTGGATTTTGATAAGAGGGTGCGGGTGCTTGGTAATTCAGGATGGGCTGATATGTAAGTGGAGGTGATGGGTAAGTGTGGTATTTTAGTGGTGATTTGGCTCCCTGTGCGATCATTACGGCGCTCACATCTTTCTTCTTGGATGTGCCACCAAACTGTAAAGCCTTGTTGGTGGCCTGTAATGCTTCAAGATTAGTAACCATACCATTCTTAATGCCTTCTTCGATTCTTTCTCCTAATTTGATGATATCGGAGAACTTCTGACCCTCGATCAGCCTCAACCTCTCGTAGTATTGGGGATCCTGAGCTCGGACGAAGAATATTTTCATCTGTTCTTCTTCTAGGGCCGGCCTGACCTTTGCAGCTTCTTACCTCCAATGAGTAGCATACTCGCAGAATGTTTCGGTAGGCTTCTTCTTCAAATTTTGTATGTAGAATACATGCGGTGCATTCTCTGTATTGAATCAGAATCTATCCATGAAATCCGAGTCCATGACTACCCATCTTGTCCATTTATTGGGGTCTTGGCTGATATACCAGGATAAAGCATCTCCCTTCAGACTTCTCATGAAGAGCTTCATACGAATCTTCTCATCCTTTCTGACTCCAACCAGCTTATCGCAATATGTCCTCAGGTGGACTCTGGGATCTCCTGTTCCATTAAACATTTCAAACTTGGGAGGTTTGTACCCCTCCGGAAGTTCAACATCTGGCTGAATGTAGAGGTCTTCATAATTTAACCCCTCGATACCTTTGTTACCTTCCACGCCCTGAACTCGGCTAGTCAACTTCTTGAGTTCTGCTGCTAAGTTCCTGATAATGGAGTCTTTGTCATCAGACTCAGGTGCATTTGAGATTGGTTGAGTGTAAATAGGAGTGTTGTGGAGATGGTCATTTGTGGTGTTCAGTGGCTCGGGGATGAGTAGTGGAGTGTTGTTTGGAGTGTGGCATGTGTTGCAGTGTTGAGTATGAGTAGGTTGTATCTGTGGTTCTGGGGTGTTTTATGGAGGTGCGGGATTCTGGGTGTTGACATCAGGAGCGGTGAGAGAAAATGACAGGTTTGCCAAATTCCGAACCTGATCCAGTTCTTCTCGGAATTTCAACAGTTTTTGCTCAAGTTGGGTAGCAGTTTCCTTAGCAACCGGGGTACCCTGAGGAATCTCAATCTCCTTTCTGGCGCTTGGATCTCCCATTCTACCTTTGTTCTTGTTCCGGATAGGACTCGGAGGAGGAGAAGGTGGAGGGCCCTTAGATCTTGTGGAGTATGATGATGATGCCAGAATGCACGAACTAACCTTTTGGGAGGGGAATAAAAAATAAAAGAAAAACAAAAGGTAACAAGTTAGTGCAGGTTTTGAGGAAAAAATATTGCAATATTTAAACACATTGTGCAAGAATATAAATCGCGGCCTAACTTTGGTGCCTCATTGTACCCGAGGTAGGCCTAGCGACAAATAGTTTTGGAGAACTTATAATGCTAAATGCCTCATTTTGTTGATAAAAAAAATAAGACGAATACAAAACGACTCTAAATAATAGAAATCAAAATGTCACTATTGGCAATTGGCCTTATTAGAGTAAAGAATAAAAGGACTCCTAACTACTCGGTCCCAGAAGGACGTTCCCCAGATTTGGCATCTTCGTCTCCCTCGAACAGTTTCACCAGCTCGCGTAGTCCTAGCAGCAAATAAGCTCGGGCCAGATGTCTGCCTGCATTTCCTTCAGCGTTTTGACAGTCTTCAATCCTCTTGATGAACTTCCCTTCCAGCTCCACTAGACCCCGCTCCAAATACCCTAGTCGCTTGTTGGCGCTGACAGCCATATCTTTCCATTCCACGATCAACTTCTGATGGGATTCTTGTATTTCCCGGTGCTCACTTTCACACTCTCGAATTCTCTTGCACAGTTGATTATACTTAACCCGTGCTTCAGCGTGTTCATCGATAATTCTGTGACCTCGAGCGAACCCGGGCTGACCCATGCCATTATCTTCCAACCAAACTAAATAGTGCGGCACACAACCGGCGTGATACCTGTCTGGCTCAATAGATTCTCTCCCTAAAACGAGTTTGCAATGCCACAAGTGCTGAGCTTGGCACCTGTGAGGGCTATCATCTTCCTGGAAATCAGCCCTGAAGTGACTTATTTTGTCGACACTTGGAATGATTTGCTTTCTTCCGGCCTGCCTCATGTCTCGGAGAGGAATGTAAGGATAAGTTCCTCTCAAACCAATTAGTATGAGAAACGGTGCGTCTCGAGATCGAATAATGAATTCATCCGTAGGGAACCACTCGACCATCCATTGTACCCGGTCTTCTTTCAGATTTTCAAATAATTCTACCCATCCTCTGGCGTCCTCTGGTTGAGCGAACATTTTAGGCATATAATTCATACGCCTTGGCTGGTGGAAGGTGATGTGATCATCCCAGTCTCTGCGTAGGATCTCCTATCGGTATTCCCCTTTCTGGAGGTATTCCATGAGCCAGAGCTGAAGTAATAAGTTGCAACCCTCAAAATAACTGCCCTTTTCTGACAGTGGTCCAAGGCGCGGTATATTTCAGCAACGATCATGGGCACTATGCTGAAAGTTTGCCCGCCAATTCCTTCCATCAAAGTCTTGGTTACCATGACCAGTCTGGTGTGGATCCTAGCCTTCTTCATAGGGAACACCATCATTCCCAAAAAGCAAAACATAAAAACGAAGACCCTTCTATGGACATGCCCCAATAAGGTGATGGCGAGCTCATCTGAATAGGTGCGGTATGACTTGCTATGGCCGTACCTCTCGTACAGTTATTCAAATGTGTTGTAAGAGTCTTTCAAGCATGTTAAGTCTGGGTTCTTCTTCAGTCCCATCATCTTAAGGAAACCCCTTCCTTTGCGATTCTCTGGCATAAGCAAACCCGGAGTCTCCCAAGGAATACTAGCTAAACCTCCTATTTCTTCGAGCAAAGGAGTCATTTTAAGGTCCCCGAAGTGGAACACGGACTTGTCCTTATCCCAGAACAATGTCGCAGCCTCTATGATTCTATTGTTAGGCTGAATCTCTAGAAAAGAAGGCAAATTCCCTAAGTACTTGCGGACGAGTGTCTGATCACTGGAGTGTAGGTCTTTCCACCAATTCAGCATCCTTGGATGAATGTTGGTTACCATGCCAAATCTAGGGACTTCGTGCCTCATTTTCTGCAAAACAAAGCGTTAGGCCCTTACCCCACCGGACTCGACTATTTAAACCAATAATTAGCATAGCAACCATTTAGTTCTCCAAATAAATGCACAAAACGTGGAGGCATCCATTTAGGTTTCAGGGAAACCCGATAGACTTTGGACAAGGCTATCTTAATGAGTCATTATGCGGACAACATAACTGACTCGACTAGGTTTGACCGTGATGCATGTACAGTTTAAATGGAGTAAGGTTCCTATTGGAGTATTAGATAGGTACCCTTGAGCAGACAACTCAAGAGGGAAAGGCACGAAACCATCGACTGCACCGCTGATCTACTGGTTTTACCGCAAATATGCCTTTGCCAAATTTAAGGGGTGATAGTATTGGAAGAGCGCAACTACTCATTATAAGCGTTGCTATAGTATTTGTTTGGCACGAGTGGAATATGATGTTGAAGATGTAGTTTACAAGAATGAAACAAATTGACATATATTTTCACGTTCATACAATTAATGTTTACAATAATTGCTCAAAATTACAACAGCATTGATGGAAAAGCGGTAAAAAAAAAAAGAAACAAGTCAGTTTCGAATAAAGGCATTAAACAAAAGCAATAAAAGAAATCAATAAAGTCACATATAACATGAAATGGTAAACCCTAAAGAAATCCCCAGCAGAGTCACCATTCTGTCGAGTGAAAACCATAGTTGAGTTTGACAAGTAGTAAGAACTCAGAACCAAAAGAGTCACATGAAGAAAAGAGAGTTGAAGTAAAGGAATCACATTGAACAACTTCAAAGAAATCTAATAGTCCCCAAAAGAAACTAGGGGTTTTGAAATCAATCGAGTTTAGAGGAGATAAGCAGATAAATAAATAACAGATTTAGAATCTCGGATAAACCCCAAAAATTAGGGTTTTTAACGTGCTAACTCAGATAGAAAAAAATAAGGTAAATCAAACGAATATTAACAAACAGACTAAGAAACTCAAGCAAAATCCCAAAAAATAGGGTTTTCAACATCATAACGCAGATAGAAAATATTACAAGCAAAACACAGTAAAACATGTCGATAATCAGAGAAGAGATTTAACATGAAACCCTAGTTGAATAATAAAGAATTTTTGAAAGAAAAAATTAAAGAAACTTCGAGAAAAATGCATAGAAAATTCACACACACATAGATCCGGAGCAGATCTAAAAATAAATCGAAGGAACCTTAGATATTAGGGTTTCGTAAGAAACCCAGGTGATGAGAAAGGCTTTGGAAATCATCGATCTGAGCAGGAGAGTCGAAGGTCGAACTTAAATAACCATGACTGGCCAGACAAAGGTTGAAGACGAGCGAAGAACAGTCATTGAGCCAAGGCTTGGTCGAAACCCTTCAAGATCTAGTCATAGAACCTTAGAAACGAGCACGCAGAAGCCATGAGAGGCTGGTATAGGCCTCTGATGAGCCTGGGAAGCCTTGGATTAGGGTTTCAGTGAGAGGCGACTGCTAGGGTTTGAGGTGAGTTGAGAGGGAGTTGAGAGAGGAAGGGAATTCAGAGGTGGCGTTGAGGAGAAATTAGGTAGGGTTTAGGGTCGTTTGGATTAAAAAAGGTAAGAAGCAACGGTGGCCATTGATCTAAATGATCAACAGTCGGGATTTAAAAGGGATTATGGGCTGGGTTGGTTGAATAGGTGCTGGGTCAGGTTAGAGTGGTAATTGGACTGGGTAATTTGGGCTCAATTTTGCGGCTGAGTTGGGTTCAATTTGGGTGCCAAATTGGCTGAAATTGAAATACAATTGAGGCTAGATTGTAAATAGCCACTTTTCCCATTTTGTTTTTTATAAAAATAGCAATAACGATTTTAAAAGCAAATTAAAAGTACTGGGTAAACAAATATTATATAAATATTAATTTAAAAATGCTGGGGTTAATTTTATAATTATAAAATGCTATCAATTACAAAAATAGGCTATAATTGCGATTATATGCAATTTAACTTTAAAAATACCAAGTAAATTCGTAAAAATATGCAAAAAAAAAAAATACCTTAATTACATTTTGGTATAAATATGAGAATAAAATAAGCTATTTCCCTAAAATGATGATTTTTGGAAAATAATTATTGGATTTTGTTGTACTAAAATAGGCAATCAATTGGTTTTAATATTAAAAGAAATGCCAAAACCTTTGGATGTGCTTATATATGCACATATATGCTATTCTGGAAATATTTTAGGTATAAAAACTTAAGGGAAAAATTGGGTATCAACACCCAAGTGTTTTGTAAGATCTACTTGAGATCTGGCTACCATCAGTTGAGGATTAGGGCATCCGATGTCCCTAAGTAAACTTTTCGCACTCGGTACGGGCATTATGAGTTTGTGGTGATATCATTCGAATTGACAAATACCCCAGTAGCTTTCAAGGATTTGATGAACCGAGTGTTCAGGTGACTTGGATTCGTTCGTATAGTCTTCATTGATGATATTTTGATTTATTCCCATAACCGGGAGGAGCATGAGCAGCATCTGAGAGTGGTTCTTCAGACTCTGAGAGATAGTCAGCTATATGCTAAGTTTTCGAAATGTGAGTTCTGTTTGAGTTCAGTTGCTTTCTTTGGTCATGTTATTTCAGCAGAGGATATTCAGGTGGATCCAAAGAAGATAGAGGCAGTCAAGAACCGGCCTCGACCTACATCAGCTACAAAAATTTGGAGTTTCTTGGGGTTGGCAAGCTATTATCGTCGATTTGTGGAGGGGTTTTCATCTATCGCAGCCCCGATGACCAGGTTAACCCAGAAAGGTGCCCAGTTTAGGTGGTCGGACGAGTGTGAGGCGAGCTTCGGAAGCTCAAGACAACTTCTGAATACGGTGCTAGTGTTGGTTTTGCCCACAGGTTCAGGGCCATATACAGTTTATTGTGATGCATCTCGTATTGGATTTGGTGCAGTGTTGATGTAGGATGGCAAGGTCGTAGCTTATGCTTCGCGACAGTTGAAGATTCATGAGAAGAACTATCCAGTCCAAGATTTGGAGTTAGCAGGCATTGTTCACGCGCCAAAGATTTGGAGGCATTATCTGTATGGCATGGCATGTGAGGTGTTCACGGATCACAAGAGTTTGCAATACTTATTCAAGCAGAAAGAGCTAAATTTGAGGCAGAGAAGGTGGTTAGATCTGTTAAAAGACTATGATATCACCATTTTATATCATCTGGGAAAGGCCAATGTGGTGGCCGATGTTTTGAGTAGGAAGTCAACCAGTATGGGCAGTCTTGTGTATATTCTAGTTGGCGAGAGACCGCTTTCTTTGGATGTTTAGGATTTGGCCAATCAGTTCGTGAGGTTGGATGTTTCTTAGCCCAGCCGTGTATTAGCTTGCATAGTTGTTCGTTCTTCTGTATTGAAGCGTACCCAAGATCGGCAGTATGATGATCCTTATTTGTGCATCCTTACATACACAATGCAGCACGGTGGTGCCAAGCAGGTTACGTTAGGAGATGATAGAGTTTTAAGGCTGTAGGGTCGAGTTTATGTGCCTAATGTGGATGGGCTCCGAGAGTTGATTTTAGAAGAGGCCCATAGTTCCTGGGACTCTATTCGTCCGGGCGCTGCCAAGATGTATCAGGATTTGCGGCAATATTATTGGTGGAGAATAAAGAAGGACATTGTTGTATATGTGGCTCGGCGTTTGAATTGTCAGCAGGTTAAGTACGAGCATCAAACACCTGGTGGTCTGTTCCAGAAGATTGAGATTCCAGAGTGGATGTGCGAACGTATCACTGTGGACTTCGTTGTTGGAATCCCACGGACTCAGAGGAAGTTCGACGCAGTGTGGATCAAGTCAGCACATTTCATTCCTGTGGCAGTCTCCTATTCTATCGAGAGGTTAGTTGAGATCTATATCTGGGAGATTGTTCGTCGTCATGGTGTGCCCGTGTCTATTATTTAGGACAGAGGTACACAATTTACCTCATAATTCTGGAGATCAATTCAGCGGGAGTTGGGCACACGGGTTGAGTTGAGCATAATGTTTCATCCTCAGACGGACGGACAGTCCGAGTGCACTATTCAGATTTTAGAGGATATGCTCCGCGCTTGTATTATTGACTTTGGAGGCTCGTGGAATCAGTTTTTGCCTTTAGCAGAGTTTGCCTACAACAAAAACTACCAGTCAAGTATCCAGATAGTTCCTTATGAGGCTTTGAATGGTAGGCGGTATCGATCGCCGGTCAGATGGTTTGATCTAGGAGAGGCTCGATTGTTGGATACAGATCTAGTGCAGGATGCCTTGGATAAGGTCAGGATCATTCAGGATAGGATTCATATAGCTCAGTCCAGGCAAAAGAGTTATATCGATCGTAAGGTTCGTGATTTGGCATTCATGGTCGATGAACGGGCAATGCTTTGGGTGTCACCTATGAAGGGCGTGATGAGATTTGGGAAGAGGGGCAAGCTTAGCCCTAGGTTCATTTGCACATTTCAGATTCTTGATCGAGTGGGAGAGGTAGCGTACAGACTTGCGTTGTCGCCGAGCTTATCAGCCGTGCATCCTGTGTTTCGTGTGTCTATGCTTCGAAAATATCACGACGATCTATCTCACGTGTTAGACTTCAGCACCGTCCAGTTCGACAAGGACCTGCCCTATGAGGAGGAGCCGGTAGCTATTCTAGACCGGCAGGTTCGTAAGTTGAGATCGAACTGTTTTCCTCTTGTTTGTATTGAGTGGAGAGGTCAGCCTGGTGAGGCATCAGCCTGGGAGTTCGAGTCCGATATGCAAAGCCGTTATCCCCATCTTTTCTCCGACTCAGGTACTTCTTTCTTATGTCCGTTCGAGTACGAAGGTTGTTTTAGAGGTAGAGGATGTGATGACCCAAAAATCATCACTTCTTTTAGAAATAAATTCTGTATTCCGAGGCCTTAAAACATCCTTTTGTCTTACCTTGATTTGCGTGCATAGTTCTGGCGCGTATCCGGAAAGCCATTATGTGAAAATTTGTGAAAAATAATAAATTTTGCTTTTAAAATGAATTTAAGTTGACTTTTGTCAACATTTTAGGTATACGGACCCGGACCCGTGATTTGACAGTCCCAGAGGGTTCGTAGGGAAATACGGGACTTGGGCATACGCCTAGAATCGAATTTCGAGGTCCCAAGCCCGAGAAATGAATTTTTAACGAAAATTATTTTCTGGAAAATATATGAGTTTTTGGAAATGAAATGTGTTTGAATTTGATGGTATCAATCCCGTATTTTGGTTCTGGAGCCCGGTACAGGTCATATATGTGATTTAAGTTGGGCCTGCAAAATTTGATAAGTATTTGAGAAAATTTGGAAAATTTGAGGTTCTTAAGTTATTTCATGATTTTGATGCTAAATTCATAGTTGTTTATGTTATTTTGGTGATTTGAATGCACGAGCAAGTCCGTATGATGTTTTTGGATTAGTGTGCGTGTTTGTCTTGGAGCCCCGAGGGCTCAGGTGAGGGATAGGCCATAGAGTGAAAATTTAGACTTATGAATTTTTGGTGTGTTGCAGGCCTGCAGGCATCGCAATTACGAAGCCTGGCTCACAAATGCGAGCTCTGCGTCGCAAATGCGAGATCTGCGTCGCAAATGAGAGTTTTGGCCTGGATAGCCTCCATCGCAAATGCGATGTAACTGTTGCAAATGCGACACTGCAAATGCGAAGGCAGACTCACAATTACGAAGAAAGCTGAAATATTCAGGGTTCGCAAATGCGATATTGGCAGACTTCTGAAGGGTTTGCAATTGCGAACCTTGGTCGCAATTGCGACATAGAGACCAGTTAATTAACACTTAGATGCATTTTCAGCCATTTTTCATACCTTCTCAAAACATAAACTCTCTTGGGCGATTTTCCAAAGAAACTTTCTTCTCCAAATCGATTGTAAGTTGTTTCTAACTCGTTTTCTTCAATCTTTAACATCTTTTCACATGATTTCAACTCAAAATCAAAGGTTTTCATAGGGGAAATTGGGTGCTTTGGGTAGAAACTAGGTTTTAAAATTTTAGGGATTTGGACCTCGATTTGAGGTCCGATTTCAAAATAAATTGTATATTTTAGTTCGTGGGTGAATAGGTAATCGGGTTTTGGTTTGAACCTCGGGTTTTGACCGTCTGGACTCAGGGTTGATTTTTGACTTTTTGGGAAAAACTTTAGAAAACTTATTTCCATGCATTAGAATTGATTCATTTAGCATTTATTGATATCATTAAGTAACTTGTGGCTGGATATGAGCAAATTGGTGGTGGAATCAAGAGGTAGAGCGATAGTTGAGGCTTGAATTGGGTTCGAAGCATCGAGGTAAGTGTTTGGTCTAACCTTAGCTTTAGGGATTAGGAGTTGTGTCCTATTTTCTATGTGTTATTGTTGGGTACGACGTATAGGCATGGTGACGAGTATCTATACATTGGTGTCAAGCATGCTCATGAGTCTTATACTATTATTATCTCATGCATTTTGTGATGCTTTCAATTGTTGGGCCAAGTTTGTGGAAGTAATGGTGATATTTGAACATTGAGGGGCATTGTCTCAAGTTGTGAAGTGAATTGTGAAAGAATAATTGGCAATTAAACCTTATAGAGCATTGGCTCAAATTGTGAATCGAGTTGTGAAATAAATATGAAAAAGAGAAGAGGATTATGATATTGCTCCCATGCCGGGACATTGTGGTTTCTAATATTGTTCCCTTGTCGAGATGTTGTTGTTTTGATATTGTACCCTTGCCGGAATGTTGTTGCTTTGCTATTGATCCCTTGCCGGGATTCTATTGTGATTCATTTATTTCCTTGCCCTTATTGTTTGTGATTGTTGTTTGGGTGAGGAAGAGTGTAAAGCATGAAGGGTGATGCCGTGCATTGTTTTGGTGAGAGAGTATTAAAGCATGAAGGGTGATGTCATGCTGCACGATGTACCATTTCGTGCCTTTATATGAGTGATTATGTGAGGTAAAATCACAAAGGGTGATGCCGTGCCAATTACACTAATTTTCATGGTGAGGACGAGAGTAAAAGCACAAAGGGTGATGTCGTGCGCTTGTCCTTCATTTTCCTGATTTTACTGGTAATTGAGTTATGGTGTTCTTTACGCTTACTTACTGATTTCCTGTTGTTACTTGATTTTATTGTGATGTTATTGATTCCCTTGCCCAATTTGCTTTGTGAATGTTTCTTGGGTGATGAAGAGTGTAAAGCAAGAAGGGTGATGTCCTGCATTGTTTTGGTGAGAGAGTGTTAAAGCACGAAGGATGATGTCGTGCACTTGTTTTTGATTTCCTAATTTTTATTGATAACTGAGTTATGGTTTCTCTACATTTACTTGTTGGTTTTCTTTTGATACTTGTTGTACCCCGCTGTTAATACCCAATTTTTCCCTATGTATTATCATACTCAAAATACTTTCTAAATAGCATGTGTATGCATATAAAAGCATGCCCAAGAATTTTGGTATTTTTTCTAATTTTTTATAAGATTTTAAAATCAATTTATTGCCCATTTTGGCAATACAAAATCAGTAATTATTCACAAAAAATTATCTTTTTTGTGATTAACTTATTTTATCCTCATATTTATAACCTATTTTACGATTAACAGCATTTTGCAATTATGAAATTATTCCCAGTATTTTTGGATTAATATTTATATATTATTAAGTAGTTCAGTGCTTTTAATTTGATTTTAAAATCATTATTGCTATTTATAAAAAACTAAAAGAGGAAAATTGGCTATTTAAAAACTTGCCTCATTTCATTTCAATTACAGCCCATCTAGTATTTCAATTATAGCCTAAATTAACCCCTTAATTGACCCAATTTTGAACCTAATTTCGGACCAGCCCAATTCCATTTAACCCGTTTAAAATTACCCGACCCAAACCCCTTTTAATCTAGGTCATTGATTAACCTGATCAATGGCCGCGATCACTCCTTACCTTTTTTAATCCCCCAACCCTAACCTAATTCACTTATTTCAACCGGGCAGCCGCCTTTGAATACCCTCCCCCTCTCAAACGCTCTCGAATGTTCCTGAAAACCCTAAACTCCTCTACCCTCTTCAACCTCCGACTCACCGGAATCCATGGCCTCTCAGGCCATGGACGACCTATACTCACCGCCTATTACCCTCATGTGCCTGATACTTGAAGGTTCGAGACCAGACCTAAAAAGGTCTTCAGCCAGACCTTCGCCGATTCAAGCTTTCCAGCCATCTCAGGCCTTGCTCCGGCATATCCTAGCCTCCTGAGTCTGATTCTGACCTTATCCGACTTAGATCGAACCTTTTCCAAGCCTTTCTCATCCTAGGGTTCCTCTGAAACCCTAACCCTTCGAGGTTTTCTCAGATTCTTTTTAGATCCATTGTGTATCTATGCTATACTTGAGCTTTTAAATGATTTCCCTAAATTTTCCTTTGAAAATTACTTTCCAAACCCCCTTTTCTGATTTAGGGCTTTCTGGAAAATGTTTAAGAGTTTTTATGATTTTTCTTCTTTGTGTTTTCCACTGCTGTGTTCTCGTATCATCTTTTGTATGCTACCCTTATTCTGTTTTCTATACTATTATCTTGTAGATTTTTCTACTGTATTTTATCATGTTCTTATATGTTTGTCGTACTGTCTTCGCCTTTATGCTATACCTTTTCCGGTGATTCTTGTATTTTTCTACTATATTTTCCTTGCTAAGTTATTATGGTTCTTTGTCCGCCTTCTACTGAGCCTTGTTTAAGGTTCTTCTAAGCATGTTTCTCCTGTTGTTCTTATCAGTATTTGCCATTGTGTTCTTTGAATCCTTCTACTGTGATTGCATGTTGCCTTGATATACATGTTTTGATCCAATTGCTTGCTATCTTTTTGTGATTTGCCCGAACTAGGATTCTTATTTCAAAACCCCTAACTCTTTTAGGATAATTTTGGAGTTTCATATGATTCTGACTTTGATAAACTCTTCTAAACTCTATTACTGGATTTTTATGCTGATTTAAACGACAGTCTTCTTTTATACTCACATGCTCCTTATATATGATGAATTTCCCTCTAATTGGTCTTTAAATTTGCAATTAGCGTAAACCTCCTTCTGAATATAGCTTGATTGATTTTCCATCCATCTTTTACTGATTCCCTAGATGATTTGGCTTAGGTAAAACCTTTCTTTATTTTTTGTGTCTTGGTTCACTCATACCAAATTTCAGACCTTTGTGATTTACTGGCTGTCAACTGATTCTCTTGCCTTATTTTCATAAACCGTGTACTGTCAAGACCCTGTCCTTAAATAACGTCCATGTACTTGCCTCTGATTCGCTACTTTGCACAAAAGGTTTGTTTAATTTCTTTCCTTAATTATTTTGTACCGTTTGAATCTGAATCCCTTAATTAAGGGGAGTCTTATGTAATTGATTGATAATCAGGCTTCTATTATTTTCTTACCTTATTTTCTCATGGCTTTCACACTACAAATACACGACCTTTTTTCACAAGACACACGAGAAGACGATTGAACACACCGAAAACTACACAATTTCACAATTCTCTTCTGAGCTCTCTCTTAAAATTATTCTTGCTTCTTGCTGCACTTTGTTTTTTTTACAAGACTACTGCTTCTCTTTATTTGTCTCTCTAAAACTGGTATGTCCTAACTTAATTTTTCAGCATCACCCCATTGTGTTTTACTTACAGTCCTTGTATCCATGTCTATTTTGTTTTCTCTGTAAAGTTTAGCATTTAACTTAACATGCCTACATGCTATTGTTTGCTTCTCTTTCTTGTGAACATTTGCTCCCTATCCCATTACCCCCTATGTGTTTGTGAGTGGGGACTTAGGGCATGGCAACAAGAAATGTTGTCCATGAACTGAGTTTCACCCCCTAGCTTCTAATTAGGCTGGAGAGTGTGCCAGTATCTCTCATTGCTAGGCATGCCCTTTGCCTGCTCTTTCTTTGTATCCTGCTTCTATTATGAACCCCCATACCCCATTCCCCTATGTATGCTGAGTTAGAGTTCATGGCCTGGTAGCACCTAAATTGTTGTCCAAGGCTGAACCTGACCTTCAATAGGTCCTAACTCCCCAATTTAAAGCTGACAGGCTGGTCAAAGGTGTGCTAGCATCCTAATTGTTGGGTATGACCACCACCATGCCAGGGACTCCCCTAATCTCCCCCCTGTTGCACTTACACTTACTCCTAGTCTATAATTTCTGCCCCCCTCCTATGAGCCTTGCCTTTTTGACCTTGAGCTCCCTATGAACTTGGACATTTGAGGGCTGGCCCTTCCACACTGCACTATAATTCTGTAATGATGTTTGGGGTGTAAGCATTGCCTGGAGTTCCTGAAGCTCCTTGGAAATTTGACACATCCCAAATGAGAGAAAGGCTTTGGAAATCTGATCTTTGGAAGTTGGTTTATCTCATGTATCACACTAGGAGTCTGAATTAGTATCTTCTTGGTTGGAATATTAATTTCCCGATGTAATTTACTTTTTCTGGATTCATTTAAGTTGTAATAATTTTATAATAACTATGGGACGTATAGTAAAAAAATGGGAAGGGTCTCTCATGTTATGTATGTTGGGTAGATATCATGCTTCAGGTTTTATTCTTGCAATCACATCATTTTTGTTTATGTATCTTCATATAGATACCCATTCCCACCCCGTTAAGGTATTAAAGCGCGGAATAGTATCGTTACTTATTGCATGCTATTACACATCCCGATCCTATAAGTCCTGGGGGAATTGCGACTACTAGTCCTAGAGGGAAGGGAATTGGGGCTTTTCAGAAGTTTAAGAAAGGATAAAAATCTAGGCTACAAACAAAACATATAGTCAAATAAGGGGAGACAAATAGCAGTTAGGGCTCAGACAGGCCTCCTCACTTAAAGGCAAATACATAGCATGACTTCAGATAACGGTTAGGTCTTTAATTAAACTTAATGTAGGAAAGGTGGCTGATATATCACATATTTTTAGATAAGAAGTCCAAATTAGACTTTCCTGCTGGTTGTAATTATTAACGACGGGTGTAGTTAATTACTTACCTAATAGTTTGCCTAGATGAGGCCTGTAATCATAGCATCTAACATTGCAGAAGGCGTACAGATTTTAAAGAAAGATTATTGATTTTAGAAACAAATGAAAGTTCTGTAGATTTTAAAACGACTGTACTGCTGATTTTAGACTTACAAGCGAGATGGACGATTCAAATTCAGTTAGTTATTCCTATAGACATGCTCTCTTGGTGTGATTGATTTTTAAAACATTTATACAAGTGCAGGATTCCTATAGACATGGTATCTAGAGTGTATTTTGTTATTTGGGCCTACAAATCGTTTGCCTAGCGATAAATGATGTGCAGAAGTGCAGAAAATTTAAAGACATGGTCTCTATATGCATGCGTGAATAAACTTATAGACATGATTTCTAAATGCAGATGTGAATAAAATTATAGACATGCTTTCTAAATGTAGATGTGAATAAACTTAGACATGATTTCTAAATGTATTATCCTTGTCCATGTCGTTGACTCGCTCAACATGATGGTAAGTTTCTCCTCCTATCTTCCTTCTTCCTCCGATTGCCGGGATGGTCTGGCGACTGTATATGGGATTGCTACTGTCACCGTGAATAATCACCTCTTGGTGATTCCATTCAAACTTCACTACTTGGTGTAGGGTTGATGCTACGGCCCCAGCGGCATGAATCCAAGGCCGTCCCAGAAGCAAGTTGTAAGATGCTAGGATGTCTATTTCTTGAAAGTCAACGTCAAACCAAGTCGGTCCCATTTGTAGGCACAAGCTGATTTCCCCAATAGTGGACCTTTGGGAACCATCGAAAGCTTTGACATTGATGGCTCCATCCTTGATCTCATGTAGGCTCTTCCCCAATGTTCTGAGAGTTACTAATGGACAAATATTGAGGTTGGACCCTCCGTTAATCAGAATCCTGGTGATGAAATAATCCTCACACTGTGTAGTGATGTGCAATGCTTTGTTGTGGCTTAGCCCTTTCAGTGGCAACTCATTTTCGTGGAAAGTGATTTTGTGACTCTCCAATACTTTCCCTACCATGTTTGCCATTTCTCCTCCAGTTATGTTGCTGGGTACATATGCCTTACTCAGTATCTTCAACAAGGCATTCTTATGTGCATCGGAGCTTTGCAGCAGAGCTAGGATGGAGATTTGTGCCGGTGTTTTATTTAGTTGATCAATGAATGAGTACTCCTTAGCTTGTATCTTCCTCCAGATATCATCGGGCCCAGTTTCAATAGGCCGTCCAAAGGTGTGTTTACTTGATTCAGCTAAATGTTCCGGAGTATAAACCCTGCTGATTCTTGTCATACCTTGCATCGCAACTGCTTCTCCGGTTTTGGCTTTTCCTTTTCTCATTGCCTCGGCTGTGTAATC
Source organism: Nicotiana glauca (assembly GCA_026770625.1). Lineage (NCBI taxonomy): Eukaryota > Viridiplantae > Streptophyta > Magnoliopsida > Solanales > Solanaceae > Nicotiana > Nicotiana glauca. The sequence goes on from MU746256.1 coordinate 25,603, forward strand.
CCAGGGGATGGTCTTCGTATGCAATAGTGTTATGGCTGACATTGCCACTGGATGGGTACCCTTGCTTTGGGAGGTAACACAGCAACTTCACATGGCGCAGGTGCCTTTGGGGACCCAAACTCGACCTGAATCGGTCCTGGCAGCTTTGTAGAAGAAGGTGCTTCGAACTCAAGTGGTATGGACATGTTCACTTCATCGTCTCCAGAAGCCTGGATCTAGACTACAATCAGATTAATTATGACTGTTGGTTTCTTTGGCTCGTCACCTTCAGCAATCAATCCGATCAATCCTTTGGGGTCCCAATCATCTTATATCTCAATCATGTGAACACCTCTACCCTTATGGTCTAGTAGAGGGTTGTTGCGAACATTAAGAGCAGGCTCTTTTGCCACAATGATCTTGTTGTCAATCAAAGCCTGAATCTTATCCTTCAGAGAGTGGCACTCATCAATGGTATGCCCCTTTATGCCGGAATGGTATGAACATGTTTTGTTTGAGTTGATCCATTGGGAAGGATTTTCTGGAGTTATAGCAGGGATAGGGGTGACGTAACCAACAACTTTAAGCCTTTCATACAACTGGTCGATTGGTTCGACAATGGTGGTGCATTGTTTGCGAGGTCTGCGATCGAAGTTTGGTCAGGGTCTAGGGAAATTTTGGCGAGGTGATTGATAGTGAGCTTCTTGGGTGTTATAGGCTTGGTAGACGTATGCGGTTGGTAGTATTTGGGTAAAGTAGGCTGATATGCGGGAGGTGGGGATGATTGGTAAGTAGGTGGTGGAGCTTGGCAAGAGGGCAAAAGTGCTTGGTAATTTGAGGTAGGCTGATATGTGAGTGGAGGTAATGGGTAGGTTTGGTATTTGGATTGGGGATTTATTTCACTGTGCAACCATCACGGCACTCACATCCCTTTTCTTGGACGTGCCACCAGACTGTAGAGCCTTGTTGGTAGCCTGTAATGCTTCAAAGTTAGTTACCATACCACTTTTAATACCTTCTTCGATCCTCTCCTCTAGCTTGATGATGTCGGAAAATTTTTGGCCTTCAATCAACATCAACCTCTCATAGTACTATGGGTCTTGGGCTCGGACGAAAAACCTGTTCATTGGTTCCTCTTCTAAAGCTAGCCTGGCCTTAGTGGTTTATGATCTCTAACGAGTAGCATACTTGTGGAATGTCTCCGTGGGTTTCTTCTTCATGTTTTGGATATAGAACACATCTGGTGCATTCTCCATGTTGAATCTGAACCTGTCCATGAAATCAGACGCCATACTTACCCAATTCGACCACTTCTTCGGTCTTGGCTAATGTACCAAGATAGATCATCCCCTTTCAGACTTCTCATAAAGAGCTTCATGCGAATCTTTTCATCTTTTCCTACTCCAACCAGCTTGTCGCAGTATGTCCTCAAATGAACTCTGGGATCCTCGGTTCCATAGAATATTTCGAACTTGGGAGGTTTGTACCCCTCGGGCAGTTCTACATCTGGTTGAATGCAAAGGTCTTCATCATTCAGCCCCTTGATCCCCTTGCTTCATTCAACACCCTTGACTCGTCTAGTCAGCTTCTTGAGTTATGCGGCCAGATTCTTGATAAGAGAGTCTTTGTCATCAGACTCAAGGTGGGCTGAATGGGGTGTGGTATGGTTTTCACATAGATGGGGGTGTTGTGGTGATGATTATTTGCGGAATTTCGTGGTTTAGGGACGAGCAGTGGGGTGTTGCTTGAAGTGTGGCATGTGTTACAGTGGTGGTAGTGAGCGGATTGGTTTTGTGGTTTCGGGATGTTTTGTGGTGGGATGGGATTTTGAGTGTTGGGGAAGTTGATATCTGGGGTAGTGAGGGAAAATGACAGACTCGCCAAATTTCGAACTTGGTCCAGTTCTTCCTAGAATTTCAATAACTTCTGCTCGAGCTGGGTGGCACTTTCCTTGGAAACCTGAATACCCTAGGGAACCTCTACCCTTTCAACTAAGTTTTCCTTCCCGATGTTGCTCAAATCTTCCATTTTTCCCTTGTTCTTGTTTCTGATAGGACTCGGAAGAGGAGGAGGTGGAGGGCCCATGGGTGGCTTAACTCTAGCCGCTTGCCTTCTCTATTTAATGACACATTTCTTGAAACTTTCAGTTGGTTTCTTCTTCAGGTTTGAAAGGGATTTGCGGTTCTGGGCGATGTCGATGTTGTATTGGAACTGTTTGACAAAGTCCCGGGCCATGTCATCAAGGACATGCCAATGAGAGGTGTTTTGATCCACAAACAATTCAGAGGCTACTCCCGTAAGGCCTTTCCCAAAATAAGCTATTAGCAATTCTTCATTTCTTCATGCACCTCTTAGCTTATTGCAATCCCTTTTCAGGTGGGATATGGGGTCTCCATGTCCATCATACCTTTCAAATTTGGGGATCTTGAAACCAAGTGGCAAACGAACATCAGGAAACACACATAGATCCTTGAAGGCAATACTTTTCTGACCTGCCAACTCCTGCATGCTTTTCAACTGTTGGTCTAAACTTTTCAGTCTTTGGGTCATTTCTTCTTGTGCCATCTTTCAGGCAGGCTTCTCAATGTTTGCAGGAAGATCAAACAAGTACGAGTGGTACTCAGGAGAGTGGTATTGCTCTTGCTGGGTAGCAAATTGTGACTCAATAGTTTTCCTCATCACCACTGTCGGCTGGGGGATGGTGAAGATAGGCATAACAGTAGTGGTTGTCTAATTGGTGGTCAATGGAAAACTTTGAGAGCATGCAACAAAAGTTATAGCTATAGTTGTACAGTTGGGATAAGGACTAAACCCATGTTGATAGGATTGATTAGACAATGAGACCTAAATGGTAGTAGTCGAGATGGGTGTGAACTCTCGAAAACCATGAGAAGAAAAAGGAGGACCTTGGCCATTGGCCCATTCTTGAAAAATTTAAGTCATTTTCTATTTCAATATTCTATTTTCCTCAACCACAGTAGACTCTTGTTAAATCCTCTGACCCTGAGTCTCTTGAACATTGTAACAGCTTCGATGTCAATTGTTAATGACATTTTTCCCTTAGATCTTGTGTTGTCAGCTTACCACAAACCAACCTGTCATGACCCGGATTTCCCACCCTCGAGAGTTGTGATGGCGCCTACTAGTGAAAGCTAGGCAAGCCAACCAACTGAATTATTTACCTTGTTTCCATTTTTAATCCGTTAACAATTAAGAACCAACAGAAAATAACCAACAGAATTTAATAAGCGGAAGACTGAATCGCCACGTTTTAATAATACTACTAATACCAATCCATAACAAATCTACCCAAGACTGGTATCACAACTTCACAGACTATCTAGGAGTACTACAAATAAGGGTCTGAAAGAAATAATACAACACTGTCTCTGTAAATACATGAAATAAATAGGAATAAAAGATAGAAGCAGACACCAAGGCCTGCGGACGCCTGTAGGACAACCTCGGGTCGCCTGATGAACAAGAAACATCAATCTCACTGCGGTCTGATAGCTATAGCACTGGGATCTGCACAAAATAGTGCAGAGTGTAGTATTAGCACAATTGACCCCATGTACTGGTAAATGCCTAGCCTAACCTTAGCGAAGTAGTGACAAGGCTAGAACCAGACTACCAAAATAAACCTGTATAGTTAAATCATATACAACATAACAATACAAGCAGAAATGTGCACCTAAGGATGGGAGGGGGAAACATGCTGCGGGAACATCGAAAAATAAAAGAAGAACAACGAATAAATATAAGGATCACCACAGTTCAATTGAAAATAGGAAGGGGGATCATGTCGCGGGTGTCGAAGCCCCCTTTTTCTTTAAAGGCGAAATCGGGTTTACGACATTTGGGAGGACAACTCTCTTCCCTTTTGGGAATTGGGTTTTGGAGTTTGAAGAGTCGCCACCTAATGATTAAGTGCATTAGGACACTAAGAAGGGTTTGAGTTGAAAAACCAGAGTTTGGGTAAGGGCTAGAAATTATCTCGAGGGGAAGGTGTTAGGCACCCCTTAAGATCCACTAGTGTGGTTCCCGGCCATGCTACAATTGTGACTTTAAAGCAAGTAAGCATGCAAGACAATTTCACATAAAGACAACAAGTAGGTATGCATAAAGGTTGCTAAACATGCAGAAATTAAGGACTGGGTGGTCTCATAGTTATTTGAAAGAAGATCTAAATGCAGAAAATGGGATCAAGTAGTGAACATAAATAATCAGACAAAGAAGTGAGTGAGCAGAAAATTTTTAGAGGAAAAGATAGTGCGGAAAATTAAAGAGGAGTTTTAAGGACTAAACGAAATGCAGAATTTTTTTAAAGAACTGAAAATTGATAAAATAATAACGAAATAACATAAAGGAAAAGGAGGTCCTATGTTTGTGAAATACATGGATCATCCACGCAACACCCGATAACCAACTAAACAAATGGTGGGATAACAAGATTGAAAGTATACTGAATTGGAGCGGATATGAACTTGACAAGGGGCTCAGCAAGAACCTCCAGGGAATCACCAAACCTATCAAGCTGAAGAAACATGGCACCACTTTCGGTTTGGGATATGAATACACTTGGGAGGAGTTCAACCACTGGTCGCCACCATGGCGCAGTCCTTAATATCCACTGGAGCATCCGATACCTCGCCTGGGCTAGAATTTCCAGCCAATCGATGTCATATAGGGGTCGGAAGAAGAGGAAGCACTGGCGGCAATGAGGAATTTATTTTTCGAAGATGATAACATGGACCGTTGTGTCATTTTCGAGGAGGAAGGGGAGGAAGGACCTTCCATACAAGCCGTGAGCCTAGGAGCACGCCTCGACAATTGGTCTGTCAAAACCACCAGGGTCCGAAAAGCTGCGGGGTAGCAAGGCTGAACAAAGCACCATGCATCATCTTTATTTTTACTAGTTGATTTTCTTTCTGCATTTTAATTTCAAAATAAGAGCTCCAATGTTCAAAACAATTATGAAATTTATCAAAGCATTTTAGTTTTTCATAAATCTCGCTCTTATTACTTTTCATCGTTTACTTTATTTATACAACATTACTATTACTTATCTTGATGAACCGACGATTGTGACTTGCAACGAGACAACACAACAAACGGATATAGACTCAGAAGAAGATGACATACCAGAAGAGGTTGTTAAAGAGGTTGAGGATTTCAAAAATAGACCTAAGTCCAACTTGGATGAGACTGAGGTTGTTAACTTAGGAAATACAGAAAATGTCAAAGAAACACGCATCAGTGTTCATCTGTCACCATCAGAAAAGGAGGAGTACACGGAATTCCTAAGGGAATATGAGGATATATTCGCCTGGTCGTGTAATGATATGACTGGTCTTAGTACATCTATTATAGCTCACAAGTTGCCAACCGATCCGACATGTCCCCCGGTAAAGCAGAAGCTCAGGAAGTTCAAGACAGATATGAGTTTGAAAATCAAGGAAGAAGCCACTAAGCAGGTCAAAGCTAAGGTCATCAGGGTAGTGGAATATCCAATACGGCTAGCCAACATTGTGCCAGTACTGAAGAAGGATGGGAAGGTCAGAGTCTGTGTCGACTACCGGGATCTCAACCGGGCCAATCCAAAAGATGACTTCCCCTTGCTAAACATACACATTCTAATTGACAACTGCGCCAAGCATGAACGACAATCATTCATCGATTGTTTTGTTGGGTATCATCAGATATGGATGGATGAAGAAGACACGGAGAAAATGACTTTCATTATGCCATGGGGGATGTATTGTTATAAGATGATGCCATTTGGATTAAAGAATGCTGGGTCCACCTACATGAGGGCCGTGACTACTATTTTCCATGACATGATACACAAAGAGATTGAGATATATGTAGACGATGTCATCATCAAATCCAAGAGAGTCACTGACCACATGGGAGATTTGAGGAAATTCTTCAAGAGACTGAGAAGGTACAATCTGAAGCTGAACCCTACCAAGTGTGCATTCGGGGTCCCCACCGGAAAACTACTTGGGTTTATTGTGAGTCGCCGAAGAATAGAACTGGATCCATCAAAGGTTAAGGCCATTCAAGAATTGCCACTGCCAAAGAACAAGAAGGACGTGATGAGTTTCCTAGGGAGACTCAACTATATCAGCTGATTCATAGCTCAATCCACTATCATTTGTGAGCCAATCTTTAAGATGTTGAAGAAAGACGCTACCACCAAATGGACTGATGACTGTCAGAAGGCTTTCAACAGAATCAAGGAGTACCTGTCAACACCGCCAGTTTTGGTCCCACCCGAGCCGGTAGACCCCTATTACTCTACCTTGCAGTGTTGGATGGAGCATTCGGTTGTGTTCTTGGGCAACATGACAAAAAGGGAGGAAAGAACATGCCATTTACTATCTCAGCAAGAAGTTCACCCCGTACGAGGCCCGGTATTCTCTATTAGAGCGCACATGTTGTGCTCTGACTTGGGTAGCTCAGAAGTTGAGGCATTATTTATGTGCCTATACTGCTTATCTCATATCAAGGATGGATCCGCTAAAGTGCATCTTTCAGAAGCCCATGCCCACTGGCAAGCTAGCCAAGTGGCAAATCCTGCTGAGTGAATTCGACATTGTTTACGTGACTCAGAAAGCAATCAAAGGACAGGCACTAGCAGATCATCTTGCCGAAAATCCCGTGGATGGAGAATACGATCCTCTAAAGACGTATTTTCCTGACGAAGAGGTGTCTTTCATAGGAGAAGATATTGCAGAATCCTGTGATGGTTAGAGGATGTTTTTTGATGGAGCGGTAAATTTCAAAGGAGTTGGCATAGGAGTAGTCCTAGTATCAGAAACCGGCCAACATTATCCGGTATCCGCCAAGCTCAGGTTCCCATGCACCAACAATATGGCCGAGTACGAAGCTTGCATCTTAGGGCTCAAGATGGCCATTGACATGAACATCCCAGAGTTGCTAGTGATTGGAGATTCAGATTTGCCTATACATCATGTCCGAGAAGAATGGGCAACAAAGAACTCCAAGATACTCCCATATTTGCATCATGTACAGGAGTTGAGGAAGAGGTTCATAAAGACAAAATTCCGGCAGGTCCCCAGAATCTATAATGAGTTTGCCGATGCATTGGCTACCCTATCGTCAATGATACAGCACCTGGACACAAATTTCATTGACCCTATTCCTGTGAAGATCCATAACCAGGCAACTTACTGTGCTCATGTCGAAGAAGAAACAGACGGAAAACCTTGGTTTCATGATATTAAGGAATATTTAGCCACGGGTGAATATCCAGAACTTGCAAACGCTACTCAGAAGTGCACACTTCGAAGGTTATCCAACAATTTCTTTCACAGCGGAGGAATCCTGTACAAGAGGACTCCCGATTTGGGATTATTAAGGTGTGTCGACACAAAGGAAGTATCCAGGCTATTGGAAGAAATTCATGCAAGGACATGCGGACCACATATGAACTGTTTTGTCTTAGCCAAGAAAATACTCCGAGCTGGTTATTTTTGGATGACTGTGGAGATGGACTATATCTGGTACGTTCGAAAGTGCCATCGTTGTCAGATACACGTAGATATGATAAAGGTGCCTCCTAATAACTTAATGCAACAAGTTCGCCATGGTCGTTCGCCGCTTGGGGAATGGATGTCATCAGACCTATCAAGCCTGCCGCATCAAATGGACACAGGTTTATTCTAGTGGCAATTTATTATTTCACCAAATGGGTTAAAGCAGCATCATACAAGGCAGTGACTAAGAAAGTCGTGGAAGACTTTGTCCGCGACCATATTGTTTGTCGGTTCGGCATCCCGGAGTCAATCATTACTGATAATGGCCCCAGTCTCAATAGTGACCTGATGAAAGCAATGTGTGAAACATTCAAAATCAAACACAAGAATTCTATAGCCTACAGACCTCAGATGAACAGAGCTGTAGAAGCGGCCAACAAGAATATCAAGAAGATACTAAGGAAGATGACAGAAAAACATAAGCAGTGGCACGAGAAGCTGTCGTTTGCTTTATTGGGGTACCGCACCACAGTTCACACATCAACCGGGGCAACTCCTTATATGTTGGTTTATGGTAAAAAAAAAGGGTCATCCCCACCGAGGCAGAGATTCCCTCCCTGAGGATTATACAGGAAGTGGAACTTGAAGACACAGAATGGGTAAAGAGTCGCTACGAGCAGTTAGTCCTTATAGACGGAAAAAGAATGAACACAGTTTGTCATGGTCAACTTTATAAGAACAGAATGTCCAGAGCCTTCAACAAAAGAGTCAAGCCAAGATAATTCACACCGGGGCAGCTGGTATTAAAGAAAATCTTCCCACATCAGGATGAAGCCAAAGGGAAATTCTCTCCCAACTGGCAAGGTCCGTACATGGTTCATATGGTTCTAATAGGAGGAGCCCTCATACTTGCAAAAATGGACGGAAAAGTTTGGCCGAAGCCGATCAATTCAGATGCAGTCAAGAGATACCATGTGTAACCATTTATGATTTCCTTATGTAATTTGAACTACGTCTGACCTGATTCCCATTTAAGAGGGGATACGTAGGCAGCCTTATGGGTTCGGTCACAATTCAATAAAATTTTCATTTCCCCTAATATTGGAAACTAGGGCAGAATTTTGAGGAGGACCCTCAAAATTCCAAAGTTGATTCTCAGCCCTTCATCGCACGCAGCCGTCAGAGGCACCAACCCAGTAAACTGGGGCAGAAGTTTGAGGAAGACCCTCAAAATTCCAGAGCAAAAGAGTTTGCAATGTCTTGAACCGCATCGCAGTCATCAGTTTATCTAAAAGAAAATCATTTTAAATTATGTATTTACATCATATTTTTACTAAATCATGCATGGATACTATCAAAATTGTTTTGCTTAGCGATGCTACCCCAATGAAAGCAAGAGCCGAGTAGGACATGCGAAGTCCACGGGAAGACGAACTAACCTCCCCCCTTTACAAAACTCACGATTTTTCTTTGGATGAAGGCACCCAAGACATAAAATGAGCAGATACGATTACATACTCATACTTTTTCAGGAATACAACTCTCAGAATCATCACTTACTTACAAGTGTTATCCGTACACGACATCCCCAGCAGCCACAATGACGCAATCAGCTATCAGCTATCAGCTAAGAGATTTCGTTACTATTCACCTTTATTTGTTGCATTGCATAAGGCTACCTTTCTACCTTTCGAGACTAAGCATTGTCTCCATCTGCATTTCTCTACATTGCATAAGGCTACTTTTTTGCTTTTCGAGGTTAAGCTCTACCTCCATCCTGCATTTTTCTGCGTTGCATAAGGCTACCATTCGGCCTTTCGAGGTTAAGCTCTACCTCTATCTACATTTCTCTGCATAAGGCTACTTTTCTGCCTTTTGAGGTTAAGCTCTACCTCTATCCTGCATTTCTCTGCGTTGCATAAGGCTACCATTCTGCCTTTCGAGGTTAAGCTCTACCTCCATCTGCATTTCTCTGCATTGCATAAGGCTACCATTCTGCCTTCCGAGGTTAAGCTCTACCTCCATCTGCATGGCTGAAATACCGCCAACTCTATTTAAATCCTGCATCAGCTGAAATAGTACCACTTTTATTACATCTGCATGGCTGAAATATCACCACTTCATTCTTTCTTGTATGGCTGAAATACCACTACCTTTTGTTTATGTCTTTTATCGACTGAAATATCACCACTTTTATTTACATCCTACGTCGGCTGAAATATCGCCACTTTTATTTAAAACCAGTATTGGCTGAAATATCGCCATTTTGTTTAAATCTCGCATCGGTTAAAAGATCGCCATTTATATTTACATTTATATCGGCTGAAATATCGCCAAATCCTATATTTCATGGCCTGAAAGATCGCCAAGTTGTCCAAAGGCTTCATTGCTCGGAGGCACCATTTTCATAGCCCGAGAATGCCATGCCATGGCCTGAGGACCCCGTTTTATCTCTTGCATATCATTATTCAAAAGGCATCATGATTTGGAGGCATCATTCTCATATCCCGAGAAAATCATTTCATAGCCTGTGAATCCTTTATTATACACTTCGTGGCCCAGGACGTCATGGTCCGAGGACATCGCCCTAACCGTCCAAAGACAACATTCATGGTCCAATGGGAACTTGCATCATATTTAAATTTACGCACAATATGCTGGTATTATTCATTTGCAGGTACACCGGCTAGCAACGACCTTCTCAGCAGGAGCGATCCCGCTCCAGTTCCCTCAGCCTATCAGACTCCAACCATCCTTCTCAACCTGAACATCGCGTCCGTCTTTCGAAATCCCCATCGGCATGTTCCACCGACGGGTTTAGAACTACATACGGCCTAATTACTGTAAGACCAAGAATATGTAGGCAACTCAGAAACCAGAGCACGGTCAAACTTTTCAATCATTTCATTCGGTCAAAATTGGCCATCATATCTTTACCCGACAACTCTTTCATCCTTTCTGGGTAAAGAGGGGCAGTTGTTGATACCCAATTTTTCCCTATGTATTTCATACTCAAATTCAAAATAGCATGTGTATGCATATAAAAGCATGCCCAAGAATTTTAGTATTTTTTCCTAATTTTTTAAAAGATTTTAAAATTGATTTATTGCCCATTTTGGCAATACAAAATCAGTAATTTTTCCCAAAAAATTATCCTTTTTGTGATTAACTTATTTTATCCTCATATTTACACCAAAATATAATTAAGGTAAATTTTGTATATTTTTTATGAATTTATTTGGTATTTTTAAAGCTAAATTGCATATAATTGCAATTATAGTCTATTTTACGATTAACAGCATTTTGCAATTATGAAATTATTCCCAGTATTTTTGGATTAATATTTATATATTATTAAGTAGTTTAGTGCTTTTAATTTTATTTTAAAATCATTATTCCTATTTATAAAAAACTAAAAGGGTAAAATTGGCTATTTAAAAACTGGCCTCATTTCATTTCAACTACAGCCCATCTAGTATTTCAATTATAGCCAAAATTAACCCCCTAATTGACCCAATTTTGAACCCAATTTCAGACCAGCCCAATTCCATTTAACCCGTTTAAAATTACCCAACCCGAACCCCTTTTAATCTAGGTCGTTGATTAACCTGATCGATGGCCACGATCACTCCTTAAGTTTTTTAATCCCCCAACCCTAACCTAATTCCCTCATTTCAATCGGGCAGCCACCTATGAATACCCTCCCCCTCTCAAACGCTCTCAAATGTTCCTGAAAACCCTAAACGCCCCTACTCTCTTCAACCTCCGACTCACCGAAATCCATGGCCTCTCAGGCCATGGACGACCTATACTCACCTCCTATTACCCTCATATTCCTGATAATTGAAGGTTCGAGACCAGACCTCGAATGTCTTCACCCAGACCTTCGCCGATTCAAGGTTTTCTGCCATCTCCAGCCTTGCTCCGGCATATCCTAGCCTCCTGAGTTTGATTCCGGCCTTATCCGGCTTAGATCGGACCTTTTCCAAGCCTTTCTCATCCTAGGGTTCCTCTGAAACCCTAACCCTTCAAGGTTTTCTCCGATTCTTTTTAGATTCGTTGTGTATCTATTCTATACTTGAGCTTTTAAACGATTTTCCTAAATTTTCCTTTGAAAATTACTTTCCAAACCCCTCTTTTCTAATTTAGGGCTTTCTGGAAAATGTTTAAGAGTTTTTATGATTTTTCTTCTTTGTGTTTGCCACTGCTGTGTTCTCGTATCATCTTTTGTATGTTACCCTTACTGTGTTTTCTACACTATTGTCTTGTATATTTTTCTACTGTATTTTATCATGTTCTTATATGTTTGTCGTACTATCTTTGCCTTTCTGCTATACCTTTTCCGGTGATTCTTGTGTTTTTCTACTATATTTTCCTTGCTAAGTTATTATGGTTCTTTGTCCTCCTTCTACTGAGCCTTGTTTAGGGTTCTTCTAAGCATGTTTCTCCTGTTGTTCTAATCAGTATTTGCCATTGTGTTCTTTGAATCCTTCTACTGTGATTGCATGTTGCCTTGCTATACATGTTTTGATCCAATTGCTTGCTATCTTTTTGTGATTTGCCTGAACTGGGATTCTTATTTCAAAACCCCCAACTCTTTTAGGATAATTTTGGAGTTTCATATGATTCTGACTTTTGATAAACTCTTCTAAACTCTGTTACTGGATTTTTATGCTGATTTACACGACAGTCTTCTTTCATACTCACATGCTCCTAATATATGATGAATTTCCCTTTAATTGGTCTTTAAATTTGCAATTAGCATAAACCTCTTTCTGAATATAGCTTGATTGATTTTCCTTCCATCTTTTACTGATTCCCTAGATGATTTGGCTTAGGTAAAACCCTTCTTTATTTTTTGTGACTTGGTTCATTCATACCAAATTTCAGAACTTTGTGATTCACTGGCTGTCAACCGATTCTCTTGCCTTATTTGCATAAATCGTGTATTGTCAAGACGCTATCCTTAAATAACGTCCATGTACTTGCCTTTGATTCGCTACTTTGCACAAAAGGTTTGTTTAATTTCTTTCCTTAATTAGTTTGTACCGTTTGAATCTGAATCTCTTAATTAAGGGGAGTCTTATGTAATTGATTGACAATCAGGCTTCTATTATTTTCTTACCTTATTTTCTCATGGTTTTCACACTATAAATACACGACCCTTTTTCACAAGACACTCGAGAACACGATTGAACACATTGAAAACTACACAATTTCACAGTTCTCTTTTGAGCTCTCACTTAAAAGTATTCTTGCTTCTTGCTGCACTTTGGCTTTTTTTACAAGACTACTGCTTCTCTTTATTTGTCTCTCTAAAACTGGTATGTCCTAACTTAATTTTTCAGCATCAACCCATTGTGTTTTACTTACAGTCCTTGTATCCATGTCTATTTTCTTTTCTCTGTAAAGTTTTGCATTTAACTTAACATGCCTACATGCTATTGTTTTCTTCTCTTTCTTGTGAATACTTGCTCCCTATCTCATTACCCCCCCTATGTGTTTCTGAGTGGGGACTTAGGGCATGGCAACAAGAAATGTTATCTATGAACTGAATTTGACCCCCTAGGCTCTAATTAGGCTGGAGAGTGTGCCAGTATCTCTCATTGTTGGGCATGCCCTTTGCCTACTCTTTCTTTGTATCCTGCTTCTATTATGAACTACCTCATTCCCCTATGTATTCTGAGTTAGAGTTCATAGCCTGGCAGCACCCAAATTGCTTTCCAGGGATGAACCTGACCTTCAATAGGTCTTAACTCCCCAATTTAAAGCTGGCAGGCTGGTCAGGGGTGTCCCAGCATCCCAATTGCTGGGTATGACCACCAGCCTGCCAGGGACTCCCCTAATCTCCCCCTATTGCACTTACACTTACTCCTAGTCTCTAAGTTCTGCCCCCCTCCTATGAGCCTTGCCTTTGGACCTTGAGCTCCCTCTGAACTTGGACATTTGAGGGCTGACCCTTTCATACTCCACTATAATTCTATAATGATATTTGGGGTGTAAGCATTGCCTGGAGTTCCTGAAGCTCCTTGGAACTTTGACACATCCCAGATGAGAGAAAGGCTTTGGAAATATGATCTTTGGAAGTTGGTTTATCTCATATATCAGACTAAAAGTCTGAATTAGGCTCTCCGTGGTTGGAATGTTAATTTCCTGATGTAATTTACTTTTTATGGATTCATTCAAGTTGTAATAATTTTGTAATAACTATGGGGCATACAATAAAAAAATAGGGAGGGTCTCTCATGTTATGCATGTGGGGTAGATATCATGCTTTAGGTTTTATTCCTACAATCCCATCATTTTTGTTTATGTATCTTCATATAGATATCCTGCTTATAGGTCATTTCATTATACATTTAGAAATCATGTCTAAGTTTATTCACATCTACATTTATAAAGCATGTCTATAAGTTTATTCACATCTGCTAGAAATCATGTCTATAAGTTTATTCACCCCTGCATATATATACCATGTCTATAAGTTTACTGCACTTCTACACATCATTTATCGCTAGGCAAACGGTTTGTATGCCCAAATAACAAAATGCACTCTAGATACCATGTCTATAGGAATCCTGCACTTGTATAAATGTTTTAAAAATCAATCATGCCTAGAGAGCATGTCTATAGGAATAACTAACTGAATTTGAATCGTCCATCTCGCTTGTAAGTCTAAAATTAGCGGTACAGTCATTTTAAAATCTGCAGAACTTTCATTTGTTTCTAAAATCAATAATCTTTCTTGAAAATCAGTACGCCTTCTGCATTGTTAGATGTTATGATTACAGGCCTCATCTAGGAAAACTATTAGGTAACTAATTAACTACACCAGTCGTTAATAATTACAACTAGCAGGAAAGTCTAATTTGGACTTCTTATCTAAAAATATGTGATATATCAGCCACCCTTCCTACGTTAAGTTTAATTAAAGACCTAACCAGTATCTGAAGTCATGCTATGTATTTGCCTTTAAGTGAGGAGGCTTATCTGAGCCCTAACTGTTGTTTGTCTCCTCCTATTTGACTATATGTTTTGTTTGTCACCTAGATTTTTATCCTTTCTTAAACTTCTGAAAAGCACTAATTCCCTTCCCTCTAGGACTAGTAGTCCCAATGCCCCCAATACTGATAGGATCGGGATGGGTAATAGCATGCAATAAGTATGATACTATTCCGCGCTTTAATACCTTAACAGGGTGGGAATGGGTAGACATGGAGATGATGATCACGCGATAACACCACGCGTACGATTAGTTATTGGGTGTTGTGTGGATGATCCATGTATTTCACAAACCTAGGACCTCCTTTTCCTTTATGTAATTTCATTATTATTTTATCAATTTTCAGTTCTTTAAAAAAATTATGCATTTCGTTCAATCCTTAAAACTCCTCTTTAATTTTCCGCACTATCTTTTCCTCTAAAACTTTTCTGCTCACTCACTTCTTTGTCTGATTATTTATGTTCATTACTTGATCCCATTTTCTGCATTTAGACATTCTTTCAAATAACTATGAGACCACCTAGTCCTTAATTTCAGCATGTTTAGCAACCTTTATGCATACCTACTTGCTGTCTTTTTGTGAAATTGTCTTGCATGCTTACTTGCTTTAAAGTCACAATTGTAGCATGTCCGGGAACCACACTAGTGGATCTTGAGGGGTGCCTAACACCTTCCCCTCGAGATAATTTCTAGCCCTTACCCAAGCTCTGATTTTTCAACTCAAACCCTTCTTAGTGTCCTAATGCACATAATCATTAAACTGTGGTGATCCTTATATTTATTCGTTCTTCTTCTTTTATTTTTCGATGTTTCCGCAGCATGTTTCCCCCTCCCATCCTTAGCCGTAAATTTCTACTTGTATTGTTTTGCTGTATATGATTTAACTACACAGGCTTATTTTGGTAGTCTGGTCCTAGCCTCGATACTACTTCGCCGAGGTTAGGCTAGGCATTTACTAGCACATGGGGTCGGTTATATTGATACTACACTCTGCACTCTTTTGTGCAGATCCCAGTGCTATAGCTCTCGGGCCGTAGTAAGATTGATGTTTCTTGTTCTTCAGGTGACCCGAGGTTGTCCTATAGGCGTCCGCATGCCTTGGTGTCTCCTTCTATCTTTTATTCCTATTTCTTTCATGTATTTCCAGAGACAGTGTTGTATTATTTCTTTCAGACCTTTATTTGTAGTAATCCTAGATAGTCTGTGAAGTTGGGACACTAGTCTTGGGTAGATTTGTTATGGATTGGTATTAGCAGTATTATTAAAACTTGGCGATTCAGTCTTTCACTTATTAAATTCTGTTGGTTATTGTCTGTTGGCTCTTAATTGTTAACGGATTAAAAATGGAAACAAGGTAAATAATTCAGTTGGTTGGCTTACCTAGCTTTTACTAGTAGACGCCATCACGACTCTCGAGGGTGGGAAATTCGGGTCATGACAGGTTGGTTTGTGGTGAGCTGACAACACAAGATCTAAGGGAAAAATGTCATAGACAACTAACATCGAAGCTGTTACAATGTTCAAGAGACTCAGGGTCAGAGGATTTAACAAGAGTCTATTGTGGTTAAGGAAAATAGAATATTGAAACAAAAAATGATTGAAATGTGTCAAGAATGGCCAATGGCCAAGGACCTCCTTTTTCTTCGCATGGTTTTCGAGAGTTCACACCCATCTTGACTACTACCATTTAGGTCTCATTGTCTAATCAATCCTATCAACATGGGTTCAGTCTTTATCCCAACTGTACGACTATAGCTGTAACTTTCGTTGCATGCTCTCAAAGTTTGCCACTGACCACCAATCAGACAACCAATACCACTCTCCTGAGTACCACTCGTACTTGTTTGATCTTCCTGCAAACATTGAGAAGCCTGCCCGAAAGATGGCACAAGAAGAAATGACCCAAAGACTGAAAAGCTTAGACCAACAGTTGAAAAGCATGCAGGAGTAGGCAGGTCAGAAAAGTATTGCCTTCAAGGATCTATGTGTGTTTCCCGATGTTCGTTTGCCACTTGGTTTCAAGATCCCCAAATTTGAAAGGTATGATGGACATGGAGACCCCATATCCCACCTGAAAAGGTATTGCAATAAGCTGAGAGGTGCATGAAGAATTGCTATTAGCTTATTTTGGGAAAAGCCTTACGGAAGTAGCCTCTGAATTGTTTATGGATCAAAATACCTCTCACTGGCATGTCCTTGATGACATGGCCCGGGACTTTGTCAAACAGTTCCAATACAACATCGACATCGCCCCAGACTGCAATTCCCTTTCAAACCTGAAGAAAAAACCAACTGAAAGTTTCAGGAAATATGCCATTAAATGGAGAGAGCAAGTGGCTAGAGTTAAGCCACCCATGGATGACCACGAGTTAATCATTGTCTTTCTTCAGGATCAAGAGCTAGATTATTTTCAAATCATGATGTTCGCAATGGGCAAATCCTTCTCGGAATCAATCAAAATGGGGAAAATGGTTGAGAATGGCCTTAGGACAGGAAGAATAATAACTCAATCAGTTCTCAAAGCCGCAAATCAGACTGTCCAGATTGAATCTGATAATTTTTCTGACACGAATGAGAAGGATGAAGAAACCATGATGATATCAGAGTTGAGAAGAGGTCCTAGGAGAACATCTCGAAGGTATGAACAACCTCGTCTGTTTCCGATGATTCCCCTGGATACTACTATCTACCTCAAAACCCTCAATACTCTGTTGTTTCACCTCACTATGTTGCCCAGCCACCAAGACACCCCAGAAAGCGAGCACCAGCACAACAAAATCTCCACCAACCTTCATAAATTTCAATGCGCTATTACCCACATCCAAGCCAGGGCTATAGAAGGGAATAAATGTTGAAAGATAATTTTACACCAATAAGAGAGTCCTATGCAAGCTTATTTGAGAAGCTAAAGCATTATGACATGATAATACTAATTCCTCCAAATCATGTGAACTCACGTACAAGAAGCTTTGGCCCTTCTAAAAGGTGTGAATACTATTCCAATGCTCAGGGACACACTGTTGAAAGCTGTCGGGATTTGAAAAGAGAAATAGAAAGGATGATCCAAGAAAAATTGATCGTGATCCAAGATAGTGACACCCATAATATCATGCCGAATCCTTTACCTGCATATGATGATGCACACTTTATGGGGATGATATGTGGTTACATGGAGTATAAGAATCCTCTCGGGAACTTGTCGGCTGAAATTGGAGAAGGCCATGGTGATTTTGATGAGAAAATCTGTGGCTAAATGTCAAGCTTAGCAACTGAAAAGTCATTCCCTCCTCACTAGGAAGGAATCTTGGTAACTTGTTTTGATGTTTTTTCTATTATCTGGGTTATTTCAGGGTTGTGATCCAGATTTTATTTGTTTTATTGAGTCAAACCCTTCTTGCCGTCTATCTTGTCTATGTGAGTCTTGTCCGTTTGTTCTATTGTTATTTTCATTATCTGGGTTATTTTAGGGTTGTAGCTCAGATTTAAGATTATTTTTCTTTGTTACGATCCCAATTCACCCTCCGTGAACTATCGTGACGGCACCTAGTCTCTACGATTAGGTTAGCCTAACAAATTGCGGAAAAAGAAAAAACAGAATAAAACTAGTCAAAAACTGCGGAATAACATAATGAAACATTTAAGATGTTGCTCGGCATATATAATACAATCTCTCAAACTGAAACTATATTTCCCAAAACCCGAAGTCTTATAATATCACAAGTTATGGAATAACAACAGTGTTCTAACTCTAGAGTGTCTAAACAAAAGAAAAAGACAGAAGGGTTATAACTAAAAGAGAGTAGATAGGGACTCCTCGGTCTGCGAACATGACAGATATACCTCAAAGTCTCTAGAGATCGCCTCGCCTCACTAACGATATGGCTGAGTCGATGTAACTAGATCTACACACAAAGGGCATGAGTATACCACAATGGTACCTAGAAAGTGCTAAGCCTAACCTCGGTCTGGCAGTGACGAGGAAGGTCAGGGCCCTACCGGTTATAAAATATAAAGCAAGGTAAGACAGTGTAAGATGCAATAGTATAATCAAAACAATATCAGAAAATGAGAAGAATACACAGAAACATCACCAGGGGATCTCTCGGGATCCCGTCCTGTAGTCCCAAATGTAAATACTCGGGGATCTCTCAGTATCCCAGGGATCTCCTATTATCCTCAATATATGTACTAGGGATCCCTTGGTATCCCGAGGATCTCTTGGTATCCTCAATATATGTACTGAAGATCTCTTGGTATCCCGAGGATCTCTTGGTATCCTCAATATATGTGCTGGGGATCTCTTGGTATCCTCAATATATGTGCTGGGGATCTCTTGGTATCCCGACGACCTCTTGGTATCCTCAATAAATGTGCTGGGGATCTCTTGGTATCCCGCACTATAGTCAAAATCAATATATATGTAGGGGATCTCCCGGAATACTCATATGTAGTCCCAAAATAAAAACACAACAATATCAAGGAAACAATCCACAATTTCATTCAAGTCAGTACCAAGAAAATAGAGATTTCTATTCTAACATGCTGCACAAATTTCACATAAACAATTTAAGTAGATAGGACAATTAATGCACTTAAGCATGCCTCCTAAACTACGCAGTAGGCTTAAAATAAAAGTAATGTTCAAGAAGAAAGAAACATAGTTAATTTACTTAATGAAAATGGGTTTCCAACAATTAGCATGTTTACGCATTTTTCACCTCACGTACATGACATTCATATGACAACAATACCAAATCCTAGGGGGAATGTCCCCCACACAAGGTTAGACAATCCAGTTACCTCGAACCAGCTAATTCAGATCTATATCACGTTCTTGCCATGAGTACTCGACTCCAAATGGCCCAAATCTATTCAAAACAATTTCATAATGTAAATATAACTTCAAGCAACTGATTCCACTAATTAATTCTAAGCTAATGCACAAAATTAGGAAAAATGACCAAAACGCCCCCGAGGACCACGTCTCGAAATCAGATAAGATTTACAAATTCAGAATCCTCATACTCTCACGAGTTCATTTATGCCAAAATTATTCCAATCCGACATCAAAATCTAGATCAAAACCCCAAAATTAGGCCTAAGAACGTTTCTCCACTTTTCCTTAATTTTTCATCCCAAATCCGAAATAAAATAACAAAACTAAGATAAGATTATAGGAATACAACTAGAAAGGGATTAGGAATCATTACCCAGTGATTTCCTCTTCAAAATCCTCCCAAAATCGCCCTGACCCAAGCTCCAAATTGATTTTCTAACTTTTGATTTCAAACCCTCGAAATATCTTATTTCTGCCCAGCAAATCTGCTTCTGCGGCCATGGGACCACACCTGCTGTCCCGCTTCTGCGAAAAATGAACCGCACCTGCGATAATTCATTTAATTCCCATTTATGCACCTGCAACTTGTTTACCGCATCTGCAGTCTCGCAGGTGCGTGCACACTTCCGCACCTGCGGCTTCTAGCTTTCCTTCACCTGGCCGCATCTGCGGTCTCTCAGGCGTTTCTGCGGCGCCGCACCTGTAGTCCCATTCACGCAGGTGCGGTTCTGACAGGTTCAACTAACATCAAATTTTCCTATGTACAATTTAACTTCCGTTAAGCACCCGAAACTCACCCGAGGCCCCCAGGACCTCAACCAAATATGCCAACCAATCCTAAAACATCATTAAAACTTGTTCCAACCTGCGGAACGCTCAAAACAACATCAAAATACCAATTTAACATTGGATTCAAGCCTAAGAACTCCAAAAACTCTCAAATTATGCTTTCGATCAAAAAGTCTATCACACCGAATGACCTGAAATTTTGCAAGCACGTCACATTCAACACTACAGAGCTACTCGAACTTCCAAAATTCCATTACGACCCCGATATCAAAATCTCACTATCGAACTGGAAACTTCAAAAATTCAACTTTCGGAGTTTCAAGTCTAAATAAGCTATAGACCTCCAAAATACAATACGAACATGCTCTTAAACCAAAAATCACCCAACGGAGCTAACAGGATAAATAGAATTTCATTCCAAGGCCGTCTTCACACTGCTCCAACTACAGTTCAAATTCTAAAACATAAACTCTTTTTTAGAGACTAAGTGCCCCAAAACTCTCCGAAACTCCAAATAAATCTTACAGGCAATTCACAATAGCAGAAACAAACATGGGGAACAAAGTTAATGGGGGAATCGGGGTGTTAATTTAAACGACCAGCCGGGTCGTTACAGTCTTGTTGTTTACTCAACGAAATACAGTTTGTCATTTTGTGTCATTCCATGCTCATTTATTTCGCCACTAGTTCTAGTGACATGACATGCATGCGGAATTTGTGGCCAGATATTTGAAAATTGATTTAAGCTTGAATTGGATAACAGAGAAAAAGACACTTTTGAGGATGAAAAAGAGTTGAAATACCTTGGAATTAAGCCCGAGTAAAATTCAAGTGCAACTAGAATAGTCCTACCCATGGAGGTTAAGGATCTTTATCTTCAAAATCATTGTAAAGATCGGGTTGAGGAAGAACCAATTGAAGTTTGTTGGAAAGTTTGACATTAATGGATGGAAAGTGTCTTGTGACCACAACACACCAAGAAGATAGACATGTTCGTCAATGTTGTGATTGCGAATAAATACTATGTTTGGTGTTCTCGAGGCTGGGAGATCCTTTTTCTGCTACCCAAACACTTTATACCCTTTGTTACCCCTTTTGAGCATGTGTTATTTTCTTTGACAACCCTATTTTGGAATCAATTTCAGATTTAAAAGTCCAATAAAAATAAATATGATAAAAATGATGAAAAAAAATCTATGCCTCAAGAGTACAAACTGGGGCAACTCTTAGAAAGTTCAAGTGAAAAAATATTTTTTTTAAAAAAAATCAAAGGTCCATGCCCCCGGAAAATAGAAGTTGGGGCAACTTAAAAAGAAAAAAAAGGAAAAAAAGAGATACATAAAGAAAGATGAAAAAAATAGTTAGGTTAGACTTTTGAACTACGTTAGACCTGATTTCTTTAAAAAGGATACGTAGGCAGCCTTACACGGTTTGGTCCAACCAAATAAGAATTCAGAAAAAAATAATCCAGTATCTAAAACTAGGGCATGAGTTTGTTTTATTTTTGAAGAGTTGATTCCAAGAGTTGTAAGTCTACAACCCTTCATTTTAAGTCTACTTTGAGCCTTCATGTTGATCCTTCTGTCCAACCCTATCCAAAAACCTTCCAAATAAAGACCTCTCGATATGCCTTCAAGAATGACAAGAGAAGCAAGCAATGAGCGGTGGTTGTCACGCGATATAGAACACTGTCAAGTTGCTCACAAAAAAAAGAGGAAAGAAAAAAAAAAGAAAAATGAGAGAGTCTTACTAGTGAATATCATCACGGGCACTATAAAGTGAAGATAAGCAGAGATAAATAAATGAGAAAGGTTTGTTGGTGAAAATTTCTCGGGGCACCACTAGTCAAAAGCGAGTCGCGAAGCTGATGCAAAGAATTGGCACAAACAAACCTAACTTCAAAGTTCATAGGAATGGTAAAAGGAAAGATTAGTTCAATTTGATAGATCGGCCATTAAGTCTAAAATACATGTCATGATACATTAAGGCTAGTTATTGAAAAAAAAACTCCTCTTTATGTCTTTCCCAATAGGGGAATTTCTTGTTAATACTGTTTCGTTGCATCATTGTGCCCCTTCACTCTGAATCAGTCCTTGTCAAAACAAGCAAGAAAATATTTCAAAATCTGCTACCAGCTTTTCAGTTGAACAAAGTAATTTTGGCCAACACATTAGTTGTTATTGTCAACATACCTTGAGGATTCATGCAAAGGTTCCCCCAAAAGACTAGTGTCAGCCAACTTGGCGCAAGCAAAGATAGCTTGTAATTTTCTCTGACAGACAAATTTCTCAAAAAACAGGAAGCCATTCAAGATATCAGAAAAAGTCACCTAAGAAAAGATCTCCAGTTGGGATAAGGGTGATTGAGCCACAAAACACCAATGGCATTAGGAGCAAAAAATTAGGAATGATACAGAAAGTAAAGGCCCCTTGAGAGAAACAATAGAGTCTCCCATCAGTGCACCTAATTACCAATACAGTCAATTTTCTGAAAGCGAATATGCACACAGCCAAGCTGCCAATGATCAAGGCCAAAAACAGACTACCACCTTTTAAAACTGACAAAATTTTCTTTGTTTGAAACAAGAACAAAGCAGTGAAGAGAAAGTGGTTCAAAAAAAAAAGAATAAAAAACGACAAAAAAATATGGAAAAAGAAAAGAAAAAAGAGAGCCGCCAAAGGGAAGTTTATCAAATCTTTGCCTTTATTTGTCTTATTAATATGCATAAAATCATGCCATTACTCTTTACATTTCACTCATAGGGTAATACATCCTAGTCTGATGGATTTTTCTCCTAATAAATTTTTTAGATTGATGAGTCTTTCTCCTAAGATAACAAAAAAAGGACCTAGTCTGATAAATTTTCTCCTAGGATCGAAATCTTAGTCTGATGAACCTTTCTCCTAAGATAAGAAAGGGACTTAGTCTGACGAACTTTCTCCCAAGATCAAAATCCTAGTCTGATAAATTTTTCTCTTACGATAAGAGCCCTAGTCTGATGAATTTTCTCCTAGGATAGTAAACCTAGTCTGATGAACTTTCTCCTAAGAACAAAATCTTAGTCTGATAAATCTTTCTTCTAAGATAGAAAACCTAGTCCGATGAACTTTCTCCTAGGATAAATGTCTTAGTTTGATGAACTTTTCTCCTAAGATAAGAAAATCTTGTCTGATGAATTTTTCTCCTCGGATAATAATAAAAAAAAGGGAATTCTGAATTTTAACCAAACAAAAGGGTCAGTTTTTATTTTAGTCAAGCTTACGTTATAGTATTCTCAAGCCCAATCCCACATCTAGGAGACGCACTTCCTAGTCTGGGTCTTTCATATTATACTTTTTAGCTGACGCATATTCTAGTCAAAATTTTCTTGGTATTACTACAGGAGACGCACATCCTAGTAAAATCTTTAATTTTACTCTCATCATTGCCTCCTTCATCAATAGCATAGGCGATTCATAGTTCTGTTAACAACTCATAAATCTTTCTAGTGCAAACTGGGGCTGAAAAGTTTCTTTTCTTTTTGTCTGTTTGCCGTAGTAGCCAGCGCCCACCTGAAGAACGAGGGAATTCATTTTCAGAGTTGCTTCAAATTTAAGGTCAGTAGCAAGTGCCCACATGGAGAAGGAGAGAAGTCATTTCAAAATTCAATTCAAGATTGAAGTAGCATAAGCTCTCCTCAAGAATGGGAGTCGACTGTTTTAGATGACCAAAAGAAGTCTCAATCCAGAATAAAAGAAAAGAAAAAAAAAGTGAATCCAAAAATGCAGAAGTAGATGAAAGATGTGAAATGCTCAACACATGTTGAAGTCACGAGCACTACATGTCCGGTCTTGATCCGAAGGAGCTGTGGAAGAATGAACTAGCAATTGCAGCTAGCAAGCATCAAGGTTCGAATCACAAGTCTGCATGAAGAACCATTTAAGTATCAAGATCAAGCTTCAGAAGACTTATAAATATGAATCTTGTAATTCATAACTGATAGGTTTGTTTAGTTCTTTTAGATTTTGATTTTGATGTAATAACATGACCACAGACCGGAATCTCGACGGAACGGAACCTCACTCGACTCTCTCATCCTCTTCACATACTCCATCACTCTATCTACCTATGAACTACACGTGGTCTGATTCCTTTATAGCCAAGGATATGTAGGCAGCTCAGATACGAGGGCTCGGTCATAATCTTACTCATATTTCTTTTCTTTTTAATAAGTGTTGGGTGAGAAATCAATTACGTCGCTTACTTGTTAATTTACTCAAAAACACTTCGTGTTTCCAAGCAAAGAGGGGCAGATGTAAGCACGTAATTTTTTACCCGCACAGTTTTTAAGTTAGTTGTAGTATTATAAATATATACTTGAGTTATTATAGATTTTTAATCCATTTTTTACTACCACTTTATTAGTTTAATTTTATTGTTTTAGTATTTAAAAATTAAAAAAAATACAAAAAATAGTTTCAATTTTAATTTTTAGTTTTATATTAGTAATTTATTTTGATTAATTACGAGTGCTTTATATATTTTTTATAAGTACATTACATTGTTTTAGTCTTCCTACAATATTTAAGCCCAACAAGGCAAATGTCCATTCTTCTCAACTCATTTTCCACTTAAGGGCAAGATTTAATCTTAGCCAACTATTTACTTCTAATCCAATAGATATTATTCATTCTCACCTCCATATAAAATATCCAATTATAGAAACCTTACCCTAATTCTTCATTCTTGAAAAAGTGAAGAACGGCATGGGACGAAAATTCATCCAAAAAACCTTAATCTCCAAGACCCTACAGCGGCGTACCATCAGAAGACGGATAGAACAAACTAAAAAGGTGAAATCACATTCACGGCTAATGACAGTCGTTATTTAGGATTGTGGATTAATGATTTTTCATTCTACTGTTTCTTTTGGTTGGATTTGATTCAAAAATCGGGAAGTATAAAAAGGAACGTACAATTCATTTCTTTGATTTCCAGTAGATATAAATTTTTTATTTCATTCCATTTCGAATCTCAATTCAAAACAGAAAGGGATTTGAATTTTTCGTTTCTTAGGTTTTTGGGCTTCAAGACATTTCGTTTGAGGTACTGTGGTTTAGTTCGAATTCGTCGCTGATCGAGGTTCCGGTTCGTAATTTTGGAATTTGAGTCCAACGATTGTTACTTTATTATTCCAATTGAGTTGTAAATTTCAGTTTTATTCATCAATATAAAGGTCCACTCAAATTCATTTTTCACAGTATTTGTTTACATTTTAAGTATACACTTCCTCTGATATATTAGTGTTTCTATTTTGCTCGTGACGGATTCCATTCGCTCTATGAAAATTATTTGATCTCTTTCGTATCAACTGTGTACTGAATTGCGTCTTATTTGGGTTGTATATTGGCTTAGAAGATTAATTCGTTTTGAATACATGCAAGTTTGGTTGAACAATTTCTATTAAATACGCTATGGACTTTGGTTTAGCTTTCTTACTAATGTGGTTATGTTTCTTTGTCTTTGTTTTAGCATATTGAAGTGGTGATTTAAGTGAGTTATTAAATTGGATAGATGAAAAAATTGGAGTTATTTCTTTCTTGGTAAGGAATAAAAATATGCCATGAGTGGTGCTAAGTCAGAAGAGTAGAAATGGCATGGGGTAGCCATTATTTAAAGTGATATTTATTTTTTATCTAGCAATTATGTTGGCAAAAATAGCCACTACCCTATTAAAATTAATATGAAAAGATATTTTTACCCTTTCTTCCCTTGCTTTTCTTCCCAAACCCTCGCTTCTCTCTCTGCGTGCCTTCTCCATAATCCAAAATGAATTTTTGTCTTCCTCACCATCGAGTAAATTTTTATACAAAATTTATTACCAGCACGTATTCTTTCACTTATGGAATATATCAATACACGATTCCCGAGATAGGCTGCCAACCCACCAAGTATTGACTAATTGAGAGCGTGCACAAATGTTAGAATGTGGTCACTGGGTTTTCTTTAGTTTTGTGGAAGCAACGATTGTAATTTTAGTAGTAATTACTTTTGGACTCATTTTTCGTTCTCGACACAATATTCAGATCAACACCAATAAATACCTTCAAAAATGTTTGCTCATCCTACTATTGAAAAGCATTTCAAATCTAACTTACTCTCAGAAGCAAAGAACACTAGTAGTAATAAATAACAAGTACATGCATTCAAATCTGATTTCTTGTTGTTTTGGGCTAAATTGTTTATGATTAGAGACATTTCTGTTATGTAATAGTTGGTTGTAGTGGAACAAGTAAATAAGTGGCCAATAGAGAAACTTATACCATTGGAATTTTGAGGTACAAATTCAGATTAAGGAGTTGGATGTATAAAGGACAATTAGTCCTTAACTTAGAGTTCCAAGTTCAAAAGTTAAGGACACTTGGTCCTAAACTTAGAATTACAAGTTCAAAAGTTAAGGACACTTGGTCATTAACTTAGACTAACAAGCTCAAAAGTTAAGGACAATAGGTCCTGAACTTACGGTTACAAGTTCAAAAGTTAAGGACAATAGGTCTACTTTGATTTCTAAGTTCAAAAGTTAAGGACAGACAGTCCTTAACTTACAGTTACACGTTCAAAAGTTAAGGACAAACAGTCCTTAACTTACAGTTACACGTTCAAAAGTTAAGGACAAGCAGTACTTAACTTACAATTACAAGTTCAGAAGTTAAGGACAATAGGTCCTGTACTTACGGTTACAAGTTCAAAAGGTAAGGACATGTAGCCTTCAGAGGTTCAAGTTCAAAAGTTAAGGACAGACAGTCCTTAACTTACAGTTACACGTTCAAAAGTTAAGGACAAGCAGTACTTAACTTACAATTACAAGTTCAGAAGTTAAGGACAATAGGTCCTGTACTTACGGTTACAAGTTCAAAAGTTAAGGACAATAGGTCCTTAACTTTGACTTACAAGTTCAAAAGTTAAGGACGCTTGGTCTTGAAATTTGAGTTCCAAGTTCAAAAGTTAAGGACATGTAGCCTTCAGAGTTTCAAGTTCAAAAGTTAAGGACATGTAGTCCTGAAGTCCTGAATTTAGAGTTATAGGTTAAAAAGTTAAGGACATGTAGTCTTGAAATCCTGAACTTAGAGTTTCAAGTTCAAAAGTTAAGGACATGTAGTCCTGAAATCCTGAAGTTAAGGACATGAGCAAAAGGGTATTTTCGTCCGAGCAATTAAAGTTTATTAAACCAGTAGCTAAAGGCTAAAGACATTTAAAACACTGGCTTTAAAATAAAGACAGGAGCTGTTAGTGGCTATTTGTGCACATCTCCCATCAGAAGAATGCATAACTCTTAAGCGTCAGAATAATCCAAACTTTAAGAAAATAACTATGAACATTCGTAGCTTGCTTTAGAAGCGATTAATAAATCATTGCGATTATGGGTATAGTTCATGTGGCATGGTTACGATACGTAAATCCCAATTTCGATGTGCATTTTATGTGACCCGACTATAACTTCGAGTAATAATAAAATAAACATATTCTAAATCGCGGGTGCATTTCATATGGCGTGGTTTGCAATCTGTACCAAAACAATAAGTGTACGACAATCGTGACTTGTTCCAGAAATAACTCCATAAATAAATGTAAGCAGTTATAAAATCAAAAATGCACAATAGGTTTAAAACATATAATAAATCAGATAATTATGCCAATTATTAATAGTTGAGCGACCGTGCTAAACTCGGAAATGCCTAACACCTTCTCCCGGATTAACAGAGTTCCTTACCCGTTCTTCTGTGTTTGCAGACCAAAAATAGAGTCAATTTTCCTCGATTTGGGATTTAAAATAAACCGCTGACTTGGGACACCATAAATTATTCCAAGTGGTGACTCTGAAATTAAATAATAATCCCATTTCGATTTATGTCACTTTAATTGGAAAAACTCCCCTATCCCCCTCGGCAAAAAGGAGGCGTGACAACTCTGGTGACTCTGCTGGGGACAAGAACTCAGAATCTCTGGTTCAGGGTTCAAAATTCGAGCTTAGTATAACTGTTACAGTTGACTTTTGTTTATTATTTGATTTTCACATGGTTGAGCCTAATGTGCTAAATATCGTTTTTTACTGCTTTGATATGGCTTGAACTGTATATAAATTACAATGAAACCCTTTTCTCTCTGAGTCTTCTAAATCATCTGGGAAGTGTGCGCTTCACGTGGCTTCTTTACAGTTAGAGTCACAACCCAATTTTAGAACGAGATTCGGACAAGTTACAAAGCCGGTGAAGCTTTTGTATTCCCAATATGCTGTAACCCCCCAGCTCGAATTGTCTACTCGGGTAATCCAGGTCTAGAACAATACACCCGGGTTTTTAAATCTAGATTAACATAGCCTCATGCCAGATCCTAGTAGGAACGCTTGTTTGCATCACATGCATTTGACTTTGGGGACTCAATACAGGGGTGAGGTCCCTCTAGGACAGGTGTACCTAAATTAAAAGACTATCCTGATGCATCCTATGTGCTACTTGCGCATTTGTTTGCTTCGACTTGTATGTTAACTGGCTTCTAGAATAGGGAAAGAAAATGAAAAAAAAATCAAAAGAAAAAATAAGAGTGAGAGGTAGGTATTCAAAATATCCCGAAACTCTACCAAAATTTTGAAAAAAAAAGAAGAAGTCAGTTTTAAAGTAATTCATGTTTTCTTGTTGCGTCAAAACTGACAGAACTACCCGGGTCTGATTCTCACTGGATGTGAGATACGTAGGAAAACCTCATCGGTTCCGGACCTCAATTTTCAAAAATTCAAAAATATTTTTCTTTACTTTCTTTAGAATAGTCTTTCTTTAAGACTCTGTTAATTTCTTCTAAAAATCCAAAAATATTTTCATTCTTCTTTATAAGTTTTTCTTTTGAAAATTGAAAAGAACATTCAAGATTCAAAAATATTTTTTTTAGAAGTCTTTCTTTCACAATTTTAACATAATAGTCCAAAAATCCAAAGAGATTTTCTTTCTTCTTTAGAAGTTTTTCTTTCGAAATTTTAAAAAAAAAATATATTTTCTTTCTTCTTTATAAGTCTTTATTTCGAAAATTAAAGAACAGAAAAAAAAAATTAGAAAAAAAAGAAAATTAAAAATCCAAAAAGAAAAAAAGATTTATTTTATTCCCTTTATTCCTAATCTTCTCGAACTACGCAAGATCTGATTCATGTTCCCACAGGATAGATAACCCACATCAGGCTTGATCAAATAATTTTGAAAAAAAAAGAGGAAGAATGATAATAATAATAAGGATTGACTGAGTCTATTCTAATGTGTCTCTTGTTTTGAATTGTGAAGAAAGTTTAAGGTGTTTGGTTTGTAGTAAGCTGGCAACACAGGATCTAAGGAAAAAATATCATTGACAACTGACATCGAAGTTGTTACAATGCTCAAGAGACTCAGGGTCAGAGGGTTCAACAAGAGTCTACTCTTGTTGAGGAAAATAGAATACTGAAACAGAAAATGACTGAAATGTGTCAAGCATAGGCCAATGGCCAAGGACCGCCCTTTTCTTCTCATGGTTTTCAAGAGTTCACACATATCTCGACTACTGCCATTCCGGTCTCATTGTCTAATCAATCCTATCAACATGGGTTCAGTCCTTATCCCAACTATACGACTATAGCTGGAACTTCTGTTGCATGCTCTCAAAGTTTGACATTGACCACCAATCAGACAACCACTACTGTTATGCCCGTCTTCACCATCCCCCAGCCGACGGTGGTGCAGAGGAAGACTCATGAGTCACAATTTGCTACCCAACAAGAGCAATACCACTCTCCTGAGTACCACTCGTACTTGTTTGATCTTCCTGCAAACATTGAGAAGCCTGCCTGAAAGATGACACAAGAAGAAATGACCTAAAGACTGAAAAGCTTAGACCAACAGTTGAAAAATAGGCAGAGGTTGGAAGGTCAGAAGAGTATTGCCTTCAAGGATCTATGTATGTTCTTTGATGTTCGCTTGCCACTTGGTTTCAAGATCCCAAATTTGAAAGGTATGATGGACATGGAGACCCCATGGCCCACCTGAAAAGTTATTACAATAAGCTAAGAGGTGCAGGAAGAAATGAAGAATTGCTAATAGCTTATTTTTGAGAAAGCCTTACGGGAGTAGCCTCTGAATGGTTTATGGATCAAAACACCTCTCACTGACATGTCTAGGATGACATGGCCCGAGACTTTATCAAACAGTTCCAATACAACATCGACATCGCCCTAGACCGCAATTCTCTTTCAAAGCTGAAGAAGAAACCAGCTAAAAGTTTCAGGGAATATGACATTAAATGGAGAGAGCAAGCGGCTAGAGTTAAGCTACACATGGATGACCACGAGTTAATCACTGTCCTTCTTCAGGCTCAAGAGCTAGATTATTTTCAAATCATGATGTTCGTAGTAGGCAAATCCTTCTCGGAAGCAATCAAAATGGGAAAAATGATTGAGAATGGCCTTAGGACAGGAAGAATAATAACTCAAGCAGTTCTCAAAGCCGCAACTCAGACTGTCCAGATTGAATCTGATAATTTTTGTGACACGAATGAGAAGGATGAAGAAACCATGATGATATCAGAGTTGAGAAGAGGTCCTAGGAGAACATCTCGAAGGTATGAACAACCTCGTCTGGTTTCTGATGATTCCTCTAGATACTATTATCCACATCAGAACCCTCAATACTCTGTTGCATCACCTCAGTATGTTTCCCAGTCACCAAGACACCCTAGAAAGCGAGCACCAGCCTCCACAAAATTTTCAAGTGCCCTATAACCCACATCCAAGCCAGGGTATAGAAGGAAACAAATGTTGAAAGATATTTTTATATCAATAAGAGAGTCCTATGCATGATTATTTGAGAAGTTAAAGCATTATGAAATGATTGCACCCATTCCTCCAAATCATGTGGGCCCACGTGCAAGAAGCTTTGATCCTTATAAAATGTGTGAAAATATTGAAAGCTGTCGGGATTTGAAAAGAGAAATAGAAAGGATGATCCAGGAAAAACTGATTGTGATCCAAGATAGTGACACCTAGGATATCACGTCGAATCCTTTACCTGCATGTGATGATGCACACTTTATGGGGATGACACGTGGTGACATGGAGTATGAGAATCCTCTCGGAAACTTGCTGACTAAAAATTGAGAAGGCCATGGTGATTTTGATGAGCAAATCTTTGGCTAAATGTCAAGCTTAGAAATTGAAAAGTCATTCCCTCCTCACTAGGAAGGAATCTTGGTAGCTTGTTTTGATGTCTTTTCTAATATCTAGGTTATTTCAGGGTTGTGATCCGGATTTTTTTGTTTTATTGAGCCAAACCCTTCTTGCCGTCTATCTTATCTATGTGAGTCTTGTCTGTTTGTTCTGTTGCTATTTTTATTATATGGGTTATTTTAGGGTTGTAGCTCGTATTTAAGGTTGTTTGTCTTGTTGTTTAGTCAATGAAATATAGTTTTTCATTTTGTGTCATTCCATGCTTAGTTCTTTTGCCGCTAGTTTCTAGTGACATGACATGATATGATATGCATGCGAAATTTTTGGCCAAATCTTTGAAAGTTGATTTAAGCTTGAATTAAATAACTAATAAAAAGATACTTTTGAGGATGAAAAAGATTTAAAATACCTTGGAATTAAGCCCGAGTAAAATTCAGGTGGAACTAGAATAGTCATACACGTGGAGGTTAAGGATCTTTACCTTCAAAATCATTGTAAAGATCGGGTTGAGGAAGAATCAATTGAAGTTTGTTCAAAAGTTTGACATTAAGGGATGGAAAGTATCTTGTGACCACGACACACCAAGAAGACAAACATGTTCGTCAATGCTGTGATCGCGAAAAAAATACTATGTTTGGTGTTCTGGAGGCTGGGAGGCCATTTTTCTGCTACCCAAACACTTTATACCCTTTGTTACCCCTTATGAGCCTGTGTTATTTTATTTGACCACCCTCTTTGGGAATCAAGTTGAGATTTAAAAGTCCAATAAAAAATGAAAACGAAAAAAGATGATGAGAAAAAGTCCATGCCCCAAAAGTCAAACTGGGGTAAGTTCAAGTGAAAAAAAAAACAGTCAGAGGTCCATGCCTCCAGAAAATAGAAGCTGGGGAAATTTGAAAAGAAAAAAAAGTGATACATAAAGAAAGATGAAAAAAATAGTTAGGTCAGATTTTTGAACAACGTTAGACCTGATTCCTTTAAAAAGGATACGTAGGCGGCCTTACGCGGTTCGGTCCAACCAAATACGAATTCAGAAAAAAAAAATCCAGAATCTAAAATTGCGGCATGAGTTTGTTTTAGTTTTTGAAGAGTCGATTCTAAGAGTTGTAAGTCTACAACCCTTCATTTTGAGTCTACTTTGAGCCTTCATGCCGACCCTTTTATCCAACCCTATCCAAAAACCTTCTAAATAAAGACCTCCCGATATGCCTTTAAGAATGCCCAGAGAAACATGCAATGAGCAACGGTTGTCATGCGATATAGAAAATTGTCGAATTGCTCACAAAAAAGGGGGCAAGAAAAAAGAAAAAGAAAAATGAGAGAGTCTTACTAGTGAAAATTATCACGGGTACTATAAGGCGACGGTAAGTAGAGATAAATAAATAAGAGAGTCTTGTTGGTGAAAATCCCTCGGGGCACCACTAGTCGAAAGCGAGTCGTGAAGCTGATGCAAAGAATTTTCACAAACAAACTTGACTTCAAAGGTCATAGGAATGGTAAAATGACAGATTAGGTCAATTTAATAGATCGACCATTAAGTCCAAACTGCATGTCATGATTCATTAAGGCTAGTTATTGATTAAAAAAAAAACTCCTCCTTTTGTCCTTCCCGTCAAGGGGTATTTCTTGTTAATATTGTTTCTTTGCATCATTGTGCCCCTTCACTCTGTGTCAGTCCTTGTCAAAACAAGCAAGAAAATATTTTAAAATCTGCTACCAGCTTTTCAGTTGCACAAAGTAAATTTGGCCAGCACATTAGTTGTTACTGTCAACATGCCTTGAGGATTCACGCAAAGGCTCCCCCAAAAGACTCGTTTCAGCCAACTTAGCGCAAGCAATGATAACTTGCGATTCTCTCTGACTGACAAATTGCCCAAAAAAGCAGAAAGTCATTCAAGATATCAGAAAATGTCACCTAAGCAAAGATCTCCAATTGGGATAAGGCTGATTGAGCCACAAAACACCAATGGTATTGGGAGCGAAAAATTATGATTGATATAGAAAGTAAAGGCTCCTTGAAAGCAGCAACAGAGTCTCCCATCAATGCAGCTAATTACCGATGTAGTCAATTTTCTGAAAGCAAATGTGCACACAGCCAAGCTGCCAAAGATCAAGGCCACAAACCGACCACCGCCTTTTAAAACTGACAAAATTTTCTTTGTTTAAAACAGGAACAAAGTAGTAAAGAGAAAGTGGTTCAAAAAAAGGAAATAAAGAAGAAAAAAAACACTAAAAAAAAGATGGAAAAAGAAAAGAAAAAAAGAGAGCCGACGAAGGGAAGTTTCTCAAATCTTTGCCTTTATTTGTCTTGTTAATATGCATAAAATCATGCCATTGGTCTTTACATTTTCCTCCTAGGGTAATACATCCTAGTTTGATGGATTTTTCTCCTAATAAAAATTTTTAGTTTGATGAATCTTTTCCCTAAGATAATAAAAAAAAAGGACCTAGTCTGATGAATTTTCTCCTAGGATCGAAATCTTAGTCCGATGAACCTTTCTCCTAAGATAGAAAGAAAAAGGGACCTAGTCTGATGAGCTTTCTCCTAGGATCGAAATCTTAGTATGATGAACCTTTCTCGTAAGATAACAAAAACGGACTTAGTCTGACGAACTTTCTCCTAGGATCAAAATCTTATTCTGATATATTTTTCTCCTAAGATAAGAGCCCTAGTCTGATTAATTTTCTCCTAGGATAGAAATCTTAGTCTAATGAATCTTTCTCCTAAGATAACAAAAAAAAGGACCTAGTCTAATGAATTTTCTCCTAGGATCGAAATATTAGCCTGATGAACCTTTCTCCTAAGATAACAAAAAAGAGACCTAATCTGATAAACTTTCTCCTAGGATCGAAATCTTAGTCCGATGAATCTTTCTCCTAAGATAGAAGACCTAGCCTGATGAATTTTTTCCTAGGATACAAAGTCTTAGTATGAGAAATCTTAGTTTGACGAATCTTTCTCCTAAGATAAGAAACCTAGTCTAATGAATCTTTCTCCTAGGATAAAAATCTTAGTCTGATGAATCTTTCTCCTAAGATAACAGAAAACCTAGTCTGATGAACTTTCTCTTAGGATCAATATCTTAGTCTGATGAATCTTTTTTCTAAGATAGAAAACCTAGTCCGATGAACTTTCTCCTAGGACAAACGTCTTAGTTTGATGAACTTTTCTCCTAAGATAAGAAAACCTAGTCTGATAAATTTTCTTCTAGGATAATAATTAAAGAAAAAAAAAGTCTAGATTTAAAAAAAAAAGATTCAATTTTATTTTAGTCAAGCTTACTTTGTAGTATTCTCAAGCGCAATCCCACATCTAGGAGACGCACTTCCTAGTCTGGGTCTTTCAGATTATACGTTTTAGTAAACGCATTTGCTAGTCGAAATTTTCTTGGTTTTACTACAGGAGATGCACATCCTAGTCAAGTCTTTAATTTTACTCTCATTATTGCCTCCTTCATCAATATCATAGGTGATTCATAGTTCTGCTAACAACTCACAAATCTTCCTAGTGCAAACTTGGGGAGAAAAGTTTCTTTTGTTTTTGTCTGTTTTGCTGTAGTAGCATGCGCCTACCTGGAGAACAAGGGAATTCATTTCAGAGTTACTTCAAATTTCAAGTCAGTAGCAAGCGCCCACATGGAGAACGAGAGAAGTCATTTCAGAATTCAATTCAAGATAGAAGTACCATAAGCTCTCCTCAAGAATGCGAGTCGACTGTTTGAGATGACCAAAAGAAGAAGTCTCAATCTAGAATAAAAGAAAAGAAAAAAAAAATGAATCCAAAAATGCAGAAGTAGATGAAAGATGTGAAATGCTCAATACATGCTGAAGTCACGAGCACTACATGTTCGGTCTTGATCTGAAGGAGCTGTGGAAGAATGAACTAGCAATTGCAGCTAGCAAGCATCAAGGTTCGAATCAAAAGTCTGCATGAAGAACCATTTAAGTCTCAAGATCAAGCTTCAGAAGACTTATAGATAAGAATCTTGTAATTCATAACTGATAGGTTTGTTTAGTTCTTTTAGATTTTGATTTTGATGTAATAACAGGACCACGGACCGGAATCTCGGCGGAACGGAACCTCACTCGACTCTCTCATCCTCTTCGCATACTCCATCACTCCATCCACCTCTGAACTACACGTGGTCTGATTCCTTTATAGCCAAGGATATGTAGGCAGCTCAGATACCAGGACTCGGTCATAATATTTTACGCATATTTCTTTTCTTTTAAATAAGTGTCGGGTCACAAATCAATTATGTCGCTTACTTGTTTCTTTGCTCAAAAACACTTCGTGTTTCCAATCAAAGAGGGGCAGCTGTAAGCACGTAATTTTTGACCCGCACAATTTTTAAGTTAGTTGTAGTATTTTAAATATTTACTTGAGTTATTATAGATTTTTAATCCATTTGTTTACTACCACTTTATTAGTTTAGTTTTATTGTTTTAGTATTTAAAAATTAAAATAAAATACAAAAATAGTTTCTTTTTTTATATTTAGTTTTATTTAGTAGTTTATTTTGATTAATTAAGAGTGATTTTTATATTTTTTTTTTATAAGTACATTACATTGTTTTAGTCATTCTACAATATTTAAGCCCAACAAAACAAATGCTCATTTTTTTCAACTCATTTGCCCATTTAAGTACAAGATTTAATCTTAGTCATCTATTTCCTTCTAATCCAATAGACATCATCTATTCTCACCTCCATATAAAATACCCGATTATAATAATCTTACCCTAATTCCTAATTCCTAAAAAAGTGAAGAACGGCAGGGGCCGAAAATTCATCCAAAAATCCTTAATCTCCAAGACCCTACAGCCGCGCTCCATCAGAAGACGGATAGAACAAACTAAAAAAGTGAAATCACATTCACGGCTAATGACACTCGTTATTTAGGATCGGGGATTAAAGATTTTTCATTCTACTGTTTCTTTTGGTCGGATTTGATTCAAAAATCGGAAAGTTTAAAAGGGAACGGACAATTCATTTTCTTTTATTTCCAGTAGATATAAATTTTTTATTTCCTTCTATTTCGAATCTCAATTCAAAAATCAAAGACAGAAAGGGATATGAATTTTTCTTCTCTTGGATTTTTGGGCTTCAAGGCATTTCGTTTGAGGTGCTGTGGTTTAGTTCGAGTTCGTCGCGGATCGAGGTTTCGATTCGCAATTTTGGAGTTTCAGTCCAACAATTGTTGCTTTATTATTTCGATTCAGTTGTAAATTTTTAGCTTTATTCATCAATATAAAGGTCCACTCGAATCCATTTCTCAAAGTATTTGTTTACATTTTAAGTATACACTTCCTCTGATATATTAGTGTTTCTATTTGCTCGTGACGGATTCCATTCACTCTATGAAAAATATTTGATCTCTTTCGTATCAATTGTGTAATGATTGCGTATTATTTGAGTTGTATATTGGCTTAGAAGATTAATTTGTTTTGAATACATGTAAGTTTGGCTGGACGATTTCTCCTAAATACGCTATGGATTTTGATTTTGCTTTCTTCCTTATATGGTTATGTTACGTAGTCTTTGTTTAGCATATTGAAGTGGTGATCTAAGTGAGTTATTAAATTGGATAGATGAAAAAATTGGAGTTGTTTCTTTCTTGGCAAGGAATAAGAATAGGCCATGAGTGGTGCTAAGTTAAAAGAATGCATAACTCTTAAGCGTCACAATAATCCGAAACTTAAGAAAATAACTATCAACATTCGTAGCTTGCTTTAGGCGCGATTAATAAATCATCATGATTATGGATATGGTTCCTGTGGCATGATCACGATACGTAAATCCAATTCTGGTGTGCATTTCATGTGACCCGACCATAACTTCGAATAATAATAAAATAAACATGCTGTAAATCGGGGGTGCATTTCATGTGACGCGGTTTGCAATGTGTACCAAAATGACAAGTGTATGGTAATCATAGCTTGTTCCAGAAATAATTCCATAAATAAATAAAAGCGGTTATAAAATTAAAAATTCACAATAGGTTTAAAACATATAATAAATCAGATAATTAGGTCAATTATTAATAGTTAAGCGACCGTGCTAAAACCACGGAACTCGGGAATGCCTAACACTTTCTCCCGAATTAACAGAGTTCCTTACCCGGTCTTCTGTATTCGCGGACCAAAAATAGATTCAATTTTTTCCGATTTGGGATTTAAAATAAATCGGTGACTTGGGACACCATAAATTATACTAAGTGGCGACTCTGAAATTAAATAAATAATCTCATTTCGATTTATTTTATTTTAGTTGAAAAATCTCCCTATCCCCTCCGAAAAAGGAGGTGTGACAGTCAAAATTAAACTATTGTGCTTAGAAGATTTTAATTTATAATCAAGCGTAACTCTGAAATTTAATATCTCATTTTCTCCGCTTTCCCCATCCAAAAGAAAGGGTAAAAACTTAAAAAAATACGCATTCAAAAATAAAAATAAAAATAAAAACCAAGTATAATTAATCTATGAAAAGTGGCGTTCATGCATATGAGCTAGGGATAGCAATATCGTTATTAATAGCAAAAGAACAATATATATGCCATATAGATGACAAAAACATTTTATGTCTCTCACTATGGGTGGTAAAATTGTTCAAAGAAAACAGTTAACCACCCATATTATCCACTAAAAAATGGGTTGGATAATGAACTTTTTAAAAACGGGTCAAATATGGATAAGAACCATATTATCCATTTAGAAAATGGATAACCAATGAGTAACCATGGATAACTAGGAGTAGCAAACGGGCGGGTTGGGTCGGATATGGTTCGGGTCGAAAACGGGTAATGAAAAAACGGATCAATTATCCGATCCGACCAATATTTAATACGGATAAAAAACGGATTAACCGGCGGAAAATACGTGTTACCCATATTATCCATGACTTCTTGTATATCATCACTTTTGGGAGAATTCTTAGTCTCCCTAACTTGAGGAACCTTCAATTTGAGGTTTTACAAATGTAAAAGTTAGACCCATTGGTTATTCATGGTTACTCATTGGTTATCCATTTTCTAAATGGATAATATAGTTCTTATCCATGTTTGACCCGTTTTTAAAAAATTCACTATCCAACCCATTTTTTAGTGGATAATATGGGTGGTTAACTGTTTTCTTTGAACCATTTTGCCAC
The DNA here is from genome assembly GCA_026770625.1 of Nicotiana glauca. NCBI lineage: Eukaryota > Viridiplantae > Streptophyta > Magnoliopsida > Solanales > Solanaceae > Nicotiana > Nicotiana glauca. The sequence continues at coordinate 64,080 of MU746256.1, forward strand.
CCCTATGGATAACCAATGGGTCTAACTTTTACATTTGTAAAGCCTCAAATTGGGGGTTCCTCAAGTTAGGGAGACTAAGAATCCTCCCAAAAGTGATCATATACAAGAAGTCATGGATAATATGGGTAACCCATATTATCCGTCTGTTAACCCGTTTTTTATCCGTATTAAATATGGGTCGGGTCGAATAATTGATCCGTTTTTCATTATCCGTTTTCAACCCAAACCATATCCGACCCGACCCGTCCGTTTGCCACTCCTACCTCTCACCGCTATAAAGCTATATTCTTGTTCACATGTGACCAAGTTGACAATTCCGGAAATCCAATAAACCACAGCACTGCAGACTGTTTTGTAAATCTGCTTGTTTCAGTTTGTTAGTGTACGTATAAAATAAAATAAAATAAACAATAATACAATGAATGTATAGTACCCATATATTATAACGCACTAAAGGACATTGAAACATCGATCATCCAAGACCATGCAGGAATCAAGATAATATCTGTAGCCAGCAATTTTCAAGAATTTCAACTCTTTCGTAAGCAACACACCGTTTACACATGCTTCTTTTTCTATTTTTACCACTCTCCATTTATTCTTTTTCTTATTGCAATATCTTGATTAGTATATACCATTAGAATTAAACATGAGAGAGAATCAAAAAGGGTCTTCCCCCCCCCCCCCCCCCCCTTTTTTTCTTATGTTCTTTTTGTGTGTGTGTGTGTGTTTTGTTTTCTTTTGGTAGGTTAGAACTTGTACGCGTGGGTTGCTGAGTCCTCTTTATTTTTTTAATTTACTCCAAAGTACAACCTAAGAGCACAGCCTATATAAATTCTTTGGGATGTGAAGGGATTGGAGTGGAAGAATATTATATAAAGTAATTAAGGCGGTGAGAAAATAATACTTAGTGAGGAAGAAGGAAAAAAAACTGGTAGGCAGCATTTCAGCAAATATCATCTTGATAAATTCTGCTAAAGATGATTCTTGAGAAGCAGTGACAAATACTTATGCATGGTACGTTACGTTTGCGTGGAATTTAGAGCATAACAAAACTTGCATTTACAACTTAATTATAATCTCTTCCCTTTTCCTTTTCCTTTTCCTTTTCCTCTTCATGACGTTGTAGTGTATGGATGCATGCTTTCGATTAATTTTCTGTTGACTACTTCCGCTATTTTGGATGTGATGGTAAACCAAGAGGTTGTGAGTTCGAGTCTCCCCAAGAGTAAGGTGGTAAGTTCTTGGAGGGAAGGATGTCGGGCGTCTATTTGGAAACAGCCTGTCTGCGTACACACTACCCTCCCCAGCCCCACTAAGTGAGATTATTATGGGTTGTTGTACTTCCACTATTGTGTTTCCTTTCTTTTTGATTTTTGACTTGTTTGATAATCCATAATAAAGCCCAATTACACATTGCATTTACGTATATATTCTGTTTTCCAAATATGTAAAGCTAATCATGACTTTATTCTTTCTATTTATCTTTGATCATATTAAGTATAGCAATTTAAAAAGTAACAATATTAATAATTTCCCATTATATGAAAATTTATCTTTTGGGATCTCCTGCTTTCTGATTTTTAATGTAATTTTGAAACGGAGAGATTTTTATTAGTTTTTATTGCTACTAGATAAGCAGGTGATAATTTTTGAGATGTTGAATTTGTCTTATTAATTTATTGGAAGGAACTCTTCTTTAATATAAATAGATTATCATATATGTGGGAAAAATTCGTAGCTTGAAGAATTATCTATTGTAAGTTATTATTTATAGTTGATCAAGGAATTAACTTTTTTTTATTTAAAAAAAACTTTTATATGTTCAAAACTTTTAGTATATAACTCACGAGGGAAGAAATTAAATAGTGGAGACGCTTGATAACCAATGGGAGAACAGGAAAAGATTATCCCACTTGAAAAAATATAGAATATTAAGTTCTCCTTAAATGGGAAAACAATTCTTTAGAAGCATTTATTACATACTCAGTTACATATATTTATTTTTATAAAAAAGTTATTATTATAAATAGATTGAGAGCTCTGCTATTTTTTTTAATTGTGGTATATACTCTAATTGATAAGAGACCAACATAAATTGCAACTTTTAATTTTTCTTCAAAGTTCATTTTTATATGTTAATTAGATGATAAATGCAATAACTAGGGAATCACATTGTTGATTGAGGAGTTCTTCTAGAGCAGTAAAACCGTTGTTAGAGTGAGCTAACCCAGCAAAGTTAAATTTCAGGCTGCAAACCGCCCACATAAAGCTGTTTTAGATAAATATTAAATTAAAATAGAATTTTTAATCATGAATAAATGCAGACAGTGATATATATACTAGTTTTAGGGTACGCGCTTTGCGCGTGCACCTATATCAATGAGTATATAATTTTAAAAAAATACAAAAATATTATTAAACATATATTTGAGTTATTGAATAAAAATTTTAAAAATAATTTATTTATTTTTGCATTCAATTTGTGCCTTTACAGTGATATAGAAAATAGAGATTTTTTTAAAACTCCTTACTCGAATAACATCTTTTTCTCTTCATCAATGTTTTCGCATAATATTTAAAAAATTACATTTAATTATTAGAAAAATATACATATATTTCAAACATATTTCATATAGAAATTGCGTAATAAATATAAGCAAAGGACAATGTAATACTGTTATTTCTCCCAAACAATATTTATGTTAAGACAATGTAATACTATTATTTCTTCCAAACAATATAAGTAAAAGCTAATAAATTTTTGTGGTCCGACCCTTACTCGGACCCCGCGCATATGGAAAGTTTAGTACATTGAGCTTCCTTTAATATTTATATTAAAGTCCTAAAATTAGGACTTCCTACCTAATTCAACACAAGAAAGATTTTATAACCAAGTTAGTTGATTTCAAAGTACTATATATTACGATAATAACTAAATTATGATTTTGTATAATGTGAAGTTTAATTTTAAATGGTAAAAAATGTGAACGATAGCTTTCGTGCTTTTAATATATATAGATAGATAGATAGATAAATAGATAGATATGTAAGTTATTTTGTGTTATAGAAATTAGTCAATTTAGTAGTGTACTTGATTAATCTTCTCTTCTTTTTTTAGTGTTTTAATTTGAAATCGTACAGGCTACAAATGATATAGAGATTAACGTAGTAAAAAGATAGTATTATTTTTTCCTTTTGAAACACAAGTCTTTATTGTATCTATTAAGATCACGTCTTCCTATTGCAAATAAAATAGTAATACAATCTAATAAGGAAAGATTAACAAATAAAATTCTAGTTGATTTTAAAGTTCTAACTTTAGGAAAATTAACATAATTGGTAATTGAATATTTATTCCTAAATATTAGGAAGGCAACTTAAATTACAATTTTATCTAGTGTAAAGTCAATTTTTTAAGGATAAAAAACGCGAACGATATTTCGCTAAAGGTCTTCATGCTTTTAATTAATATATATATATTGAGAATTGAACCTATGACCTTATGAAGATTTTGAACCCCCTTGACTACTAAACTACACTTTCAGGTACAGTCATCAATATGGGCCAACCCAGCTCGGCCCGTAATTTAACAGGGTTGGGCTAGAATTTTTGGAGCCCATTTAAAAGTGAAGCTTTTAAGCCCGGGCCGAGTAAGCCCGTGGCCCGTGAGGCTTGAGTGAGCTGGGCTTGGCCGGCCCGTGGGCCTAATAAAAATACTTATTTAAAATATACAAAATATAAAAAAGTATATGACACAGAAAATAACATAAAGAGCATCCCAAGCTTAAAGTTTATTAAGCTCATCATATTAAAAGATCAAAATCTTAAAACGTTAATTAGTTTTAAAAATTTAATTATTCTTAATATTAACTAATTAATATTGCATACGAATTGTAGATGTAGATAAAAGTGAAGATGTTAAGGCAACCTTCTCACACGCGGATTCGAATGTGTTTGATTAAGATGATGTGTTAAATTTCCCATAAGTGTATGAAAATTCTCTTGAATACTTTTATTTGAGTTTGACTTTTAGTGAATAAAATATAGTGTTATTTTTTATTTTTTTAGTATTTATTGTGTTATATTGGAATAATATAAAAGTTATTATGTTTTATGAAATTTTTCCAATAAGTTTTTTTTAACTTTTAAATATTTATCTTTTTTAGGTTTGAACTTAAAGAAAAATTATAAAATTATATTTTAAAAAGTAATGGGCCGGCCCGCAGCCCACATAGCGCTGGGATAGGCTGACCATTATAAGGCCCATAAAAATGGTGGGCTACTCCAACCCAGCCCGTCAATTGCTAAAGCCCACATGGGCTGGGCTTGGCTAGCCCGGCCTCGCCCATATTGACAGCTCTACTTTCAGGTTGTGTTAAGGAGGTTCAAACTTAATAAATATAGGTTAAAAATATATTTTGCCTTATATATACAGTGTAATTTTTCGGCGACGGGGGTTCGGGTGAACCCCCTTGCGCCCCCCTAAATCTACCCCCGAGGGGAAGCTAGTAAAGCCTTTTGCTTTAGGGCCCCTAAATATTGGGACCCAACAATATTTTTAATTGTGGATTTACTATCTTATTTTTGCTTAGATAAGATTAAAGTTTATACGAAAAAAAATACTAAATACTTATAAAAATGGAAAGAAAGACTATCTATTTTTTTAACAATAAAAATATTTTAAAATTTTAAATTAAGATACTCAAAGTTCATATTGATAAATAATGGATTTTTACAATAAGATCCAAGGTAACAAATTATAAATATGTGGCTAACATCTTATTAACTTGAGTTTTCTTACCAATGTGTATTAATATTATATCTTATGAGATAACTATACTATAGACAAAAAGAACGAAAGAAAGAGAGAAAGAAAAAAAGAAAAAGGAACCAATGTACTATTAATATTATATTTTTCAAGATAACTATACTATAGACAAAATAAAATAAAATTTAGGCCTCTTATTAAAATTTGGCTTTAAACCGTGAGTTTTATTGAGAAGCCTTTGGTTTTAGAATTCGTGTGGAGCTAATGTGTAACGACCCGACCGGTCGTTTTGAGTACCAGTGCTCCGTTCAGCAGTCGGGGGCCATGAACAGCTTCATTTCTGGTATTATGACTAGTTCGCATGGTCGGAATTTAAATTCAGGAAGATCAGAGTTAAATTTAGATGAAAATTCTCATTTGAGAAGCTTAAAGTTGAAAGAATGAACTAGGATTGGATTTTTGAGTAAACGACCTCGGAATCAGGATCTGAAGGTTCCAACAGGTTCATATGATGATTTCGGACTTGGGCGTATGCCCGGTTCGGGTTCTGGATAACCCGGGAGCGTTTTGGTGCCTATTGTGAAAGTTAGCATTTTAAAAGAAATTTCATAAGTTTGGCTTGAAGATCATTTCAGTGTTATCGATGTCCGTTTGGAATTCTAAGATTGGGAGTAGCTCCGTATGGTGATTCTGCAGTTGGGAGCGCGATCAGAAGTGAATTCGGAGGTCCGTAGGTCATTTTGAAGTCATTTGGCTAAAGATAGAAATTTGAAGGTTTTTGGGAAATTTGACCGGAGGTTGATTTTTTGATATCGGGGTCGGAATCCAATTTCGAAAGTTGAAGTAGGTCCGTAATGTCAAATATGACTTGTGTGCAAAATTTGAAGTTCATCGGACGTGATTTGATAGGTTTAAACATCGGAAATAAGAGTTAGAAAGTTTAAAGTTCATAAAGATTGAATTGGAGTGAAATTCGTGATTTTCGTATTGTTTGATGTGATTTGAGGCCTCGAGCAAGTCCGTAATGTATTTTGGGATTGGTTGGTAGGTTTGGTTGAGGTTTCGGAGGCCTCGGGGTGAGTTCGGGTGGCCAAATGGAGAGTTTTTGGACTTATGAAATTTTAGGCTTGCTGCTTCTGGTATTTTCGCTTCTGCGGTTTTGGAGCCGCAGAAGCGGCTTGCCAGACGCAGAAGTGGAAAGTGGACGTTTGGCCAGGAACCGCAGAAGCGGATTTTGTTCCGCAGAAGTGAAATCGCTTACCCATCGCAGAAGCGGTTTGTCGGGTGATTTGAGAGATCGCAGAAGCGGCCTCGATGTCCGCAAATGCGGGACTGCAAAAGCAAAAATAGCTGGGGCAGTGAGGTTGTTTTAAGTCGAATTTTGAGTTCATTTCTCCTATTTTCATCATGGCTTGGGCGATTTTGGGAAGCTTCAAGAGAGAGTTTTCATCATCAATGAGGAGGTAAGTTATCCCTATCGCTTTCAAGTTGAATATATCAACTATATACGGATTTAAGCATGGAAATTAGAGTAAAAATTGGGGTTTTGGTTGAAAACCTAGAAATTTAATTCTTGGAATTTAGCCACGAATTTGAGCATGGAATTAGGAGTAAATTATATATTTGAGTTCCTAAGGTCATGGGTAACCTTTATCTTTGAAAAATTTCGGATTCCGGGCACGTGGACCCAAGGTCATTTTGGTCATTTCACCAAACGGAGTTGGGAAATTATATAATTCGAATTGTTAGCAAGTATTTGAGTATATTCTCATTAGGTTGCCGTTATTTGGCTAGTTTTGGAGCTCTGCACGTTGGTTCAAGTCTTCGGAGGAATGTAGATTATCGATTGCGGATCTTCGGAGCGAGGTGAGTCTCCTTTCTAATCTTGTGAGGGGGAAATTACCCCATAGGTGAGTTAAACTGATTATGTGATCCTAATTGTGGGGGCTACGTACGTACGAGGTGGCGAGAGTCCGTGCGTAGCTACTATTATGCTATTGTCCGAGTAGTCTAGGACCCAAAGGCATATTATACCTGGATTAATTATGAACCCATTGATGGCTTGAATTGCTTGAATCACATAGAATTTGTAAACGATTTCATAAAGGATTACACTTCTTTCCTTAAAATTGATTAAAAAGGGAATTGCTTGTACTTGGATAATTGTTCCCGAATAAATTCCTAATTGGCTATTTGTGCATGATTTTCGATGTGTACCTGCGTCGCATGTATGATTCGCGAGCAGGGTATGTGTTTAATTTTGGAACGGGCCGATTGCCTCGGTGAAATAGATGTATCTATGGTACGGGCCGCTCGACCCTCGGCAGTGCACACCTTACATTACTGTTGGAGCGGGCCGTCGACCTCGGCATGATTTGCGCATGTTTGTGCTGTTGTCTTGAACTTATTTGAGTTGTTTCATGCCTCACTATGGCTCGAGATCATATTGTTAATAATAACAAGAAATCTAAGGAAATTTTCCATGAAAGAATTATATGTTTACTTGTTTCCTCTATCTGGATTAGAACCATGTTTATAAAACAAATCCACTGTTTAATATATTTATTATGGATAAATAATCATTGGACTGCTAGTGAGTGTCAAGGTTGACCATCACGTCTCTACCCCTTCGGGATTAGGCGGGACACTCATTGGGTACACGTTATTTTTGTACTCATACTACACCTGCTGTGCATTTTGTTGCACATGTTTATTGTGTGGCTCGTGGCTTAGCGGCATAGCGGCATGACGGGCGCAGAGACTAGGTGAGCTGTATTTCTTTGAGGCGATTCCGCAGCTAGTATACTCTCTTTCAGAATTTTATTTACTTTCTGTCCAATTGTATTCCGGGCAGTTGTTGTACCTATTTGGTTTCCTTTAGAAAATTGCTCATGTACTTGTGACTCCGGGTTCTAGGAATGTATTTGGATTTATTTAGAAATTTTGAAAGTTGATTTAATATTTTCTTATTTAATTGGAGGAACATACTGAGTATTTATTTAATCATAATAAAGAAGTATTTTCGAAATTATTAAAATAAGAATTTAATTAAGTATTTTAGTTGGCTGGCCTGACAGCGTTGTCCGGCGCCACCACGACCCTTAGTGGATTTTGGGTCGTGACGACATGGTATTAGAGCACTAGGTTCTCGTCGGTCTCACGAGTCATGAACAAGTCTAGTAGAGTCTCGCGGATCGGTACGGAGACGTCTGTACTTATCCTCAGGAGGCTACAAGGAGGGCTGTTAGGAGTACTTCCCTTCTTGATTTCCTTGTCATGCGGTTCGATTTCTTTGAGGCTTATGCCTTTGATTCCTTCCTACTCAATCTTATGCGACGCGAGCGCTTGCTAGAAATCGAGAATTTGAAGAATTGAAATGGCACTATAAATGTGGTGCGGGATGATTTTCCCGGTATAGTTAATTAGACTATTATAGTCGCTTTATGGAAGGGTATTCTATTTGTCAGCTCAGTAACAGAACTTCTAAGAGCCTTGAGGCTAGGCACAGGTTGCCATGATGCTCATGAGCGATTTTTCACAGTGTTGTTGTGATGATAGGATGTTTGCCCACGTGTCGGGGCAATGGATGAATTGAAGGGAGGTTTACTCAGCGTGTAATCAAGGGATTCAGTATTTTATTTCCGACAGGGGAAAAGGCAGTCGGATTACGAATGGTCAGATGTGGGCTAGTGAAAGTAATGAGACTTGGCATTTGCAAGCGTGGTGGAGCTTTTCTTCTATGATGGGGTGTCATGGTCCTGTTGGGACGTACCAAGTTCGTCGATGTTATAATCTGCTACAAATCGCCTTTATGGCAGGGTATTGTGAAATAATATTGGAGGTACAACTGTCAGATATCGCATGACGCAGTGGTTTAAGATCGAATCAGAAATTCTAATATTGACGGCTCGATAAAGATGACCTTTGGAAAGGTTTAAAGTTAGCATCAATGGTGGATTTAAGTGCCACGAAGATAGATTTTATTTGAGTCAACAATTGAGCAGCAAAGTATAAGGAAGGACATGTGGGAAGTGCCAGGTGGTGTTTAAAATTTCTAGAAGGCCGAGTATGAACAGTAAGGTCGAGTGACCGATTAAGGAGATGAGTTTCGCCAAAGTGAGAGAGTGGCGGGTGTGCATATAGGCTTGGTAGTAGGAAGACTACGCGCCTTAAAGAGAGTTTGGATCAACCTGGGAATTTTAATGATTGGTGATTGAAGCCTGCGGGTATGATGTGAAGTATGGGATATTATGCGGCAGAAGATTGATATGGCGGAAATGAGCTGCTTGAAGTGGAGAAGGGTGCAGCATAACCCTGAATTTGGAAGGATGTTGCCGCGCATTTAATTGATGTCCGCGAGGGGCGAATGGACTTGTGCAACGGGAAGGTGAGCTCAGACTCAGGATGGGCTATTGGTGTCATAGTAAATGTACCCCATGCAGCAGCGTGGGAAGATGTCGGAAGGTGATTCCCCTAGGTGGGTTATTCCCCGTGAGCAGGTTAGCGGTCGCGTGGTTGGCGAAGCTTTGCAAAGTATTATATTGGTTATTCAACAAAGAGATCGGTCGTACGAATGTGGTTAATGATTCAGAATATGAAAGATGGGGATTTACAGGAAGATTCCGAGA
>MU746273.1:13626-41519 GCA_026770625.1 Nicotiana glauca
TGACCCCAGGTCTTTGGGAAGTTATGTTGTTCTGTGAGATTTTCGGGATATTTTTATAACTATCAGCATATTTGGTTTATATCACTGTTAATGACTTAAAATGAATGATTTTGAGCTCTAAGCTCGGGTTGAGAGCATATTTGGTCGGGCTTGCCTAGCAGTTGGGTTGGGCGCCATCACGACCGGGTTTGGGGTCGTGACAGTATTCCGTTTTAATGGTTTCAAAATGACTCCCACTTTGGAGGAGTTAACTGGATACACATGGTTAGGTGATGAGCTTCGGAAGAAGAGACCATTGGTCCCAAGGGATGTCACTGGCAGTAAGTTTCTTGAGCATATGACCATCGGCCAAAATAAAATAGCAAGTGTGGAACGAGGGTGCGTTCGATTGGATTTTGTACGACAGGTATGGATGTCCAGGTGGATTTTCAAAGCATGGAAAAGAGCTTGATACTAAAATTCCGTACAAAGCTTGGCAAAACCATGGGCGGAAAGCATTCCTAGTGGCATTTCTAGGGACAATGGTTTTCCCGAGGCATGACAAAAATATTGATATTCGATTATCTGGCATAGTCACCGCTTTATTGCATGGAAAGGATGTCACTATCATTCCAATGATATTGTCCGATATTTACCGTGCCCTGACCAAGTGTCGGGAAGGAAAAGATTTCTTTGAGGGATGTAACATCATACTCCAAATATGGTTTTTAGAGCACCTTCTCAGTCATCCCGCACGGGTAAATTTTAGTGTTCATTGGAGAAACGACGATCTTGAAGATGTGTTTGAAGATTTGACTGAAGATAGTAGCTTGCCCAGGGGAGTCAAAGCATGGAGAGGGCATCTTTAAAAGTTGACCGCTATTGAAATCACATGAAACTACCACTGGTTCTCACCAAAAGAAGTCATATACAGGTCTTACCACCATTCGTTTCTAATTTTGATAGGTCTTCGGGGTTTTCTACCGTATGTGCCTATGAGAGCCCTATGCCAGTTAGGTCAAAAATAGGTAGTGCCCATAGTGGAGCGCATGCAAAGATTCACGTGGGAGGAAACATCACAAGATCATGTTCGTGAGGCATATGCTCAGCAGGTTTGGGATGAAATTAAGGTGTTTGAATTTCACACTATGGTGGAAGATCAGGATCGAGGAAAGTGAGACCCTGAATATTTCAAGTGGTTCTATGACCAAGATGCTTTTGGATCCAGGAAGGAGACAGTTCTGAAGAGTACGACAGAATGGGAGACTGAAATCAGAACAAGAGTAGGGCAGATCAAGGAAAAAATAATAAGCGACTATGAATCCATCATCCGGGATCTACGTAGGGATCTAAGTATCGCCAATGTGAATAGGGATTTGCAGTGCTTTGAGTTTAAAGAGGAGAAAATCAGATTGATACATGAAGTTCAAACGATTCAAGCACAACTTCAGCAAGGGAGAATAAAGGCTTCTACTAAGCTACATGCAGCCATTCCAAAGCACGAACAAATGCATTATAGCCTTATCATCCATGATCTGAGGGCTCAGGCAAGGGCTACAGAATTAGGTAAGAACCAGGTAGAGAATGACCTAGAAAATGTCCGAAACCAGCTGAATCTAGCATTACAATGCGAGGCGGATATATCGGACATAGACAATAATCATTAGCGACAGATCCAGTTTTTAAGTCAGAGCCAGCAGCATGTTAGAAGGAGGGTCTATGAAGTGGCTACTTATACCGCTCGAGGGTGTGTGACTTGTCAGGGTTTGACCCAAGAGAAATTTGCTATGGTAGCTCCCAACTTCGCATGCCACATTGCCAGAGACTTGAAACGTATATACCATGATATGGGAGGTCAGCCGCAGAAATAAGCACCTTAACTACAATGATGTTGTTGGAGTCTCCTGCAGAGATCAGAGTCTTCTTTTAGCTGGCAGTCCACTTTGATTGTTCATTTGTAGACATCGAGTCTGTAAGAATCTTTTGGTGTTTTGAATCTTGTTGTTTCTCCTTTTACGTTTATTTTTATTTTTAAAAAAGGGGGTCTATTTAAGTCAACTTCGGTCTTATTTAAATGTTGTCCTTTTAGGTTTTATATTTATGTAGTTTTCCTTTTTTCAAGTCTTGTATCAAAAAGAAAAAAAAGAGAAAAATTCGAAAATCAATGAAAAAGATTTTATTTTGGAAAAGTTCGAAAATGAACCAAAAAATATTTTTTGTACATTAAAAAAACAAAAAATTGGTCGTGTCTTTGAACTACATAATGATCTGATTCATGCGGCGACATGATACGTAGGCAACCCCCAAAAGGTTTGATCAAAATATTTTTCAATAACTCTAAAATAAGGCGAGGTGTAAAAAAAGCGGAAAAAAAAAAGATAGAGAGAAATAAATAAGAGCGTCAATAAGTAGCAACCTAATAATCCGGAATGAAACATTGAAGCCGTCCAAAAGAATGTTAGAGGCGGTAACAATATTATGAGCATGACATATTACGTGTAATTCATATATGTAAAATGCTTAATCCTACCACGTTTGTTGCCTCTTAATTAGTAAAGCTTAAGGTGGTTCGTTTGTGGTGAAATTGGCAACACATCATTACTTTACCAGATCTAAGGGGAAGGTAGCGATGGCTAACAATGATGAAATTGAGTTGGTCAGTGATGACCTTCTGGGTCAATTGGTTGAGCAAGAGTTGGAGGAATTAAGAATATTGAAACATCAACTGAGTGATGTGTATCAGTCTTGGGTCTCTGGTCAGCCTCCGCCTCAGGGTCCCTCCAAGGGAACTTCCACCATACCCCAGGCTACTCAACCACCACTCCCTGCAACGAGCGATCACATTATACCACCAGGGTATGTGCCAAACTATAGCTTCCATATCGGCCCTGGTATCTCTAATGTGTAGCCTCCTGCCGCACCTGTTAGGAACACACCTCTCGTCATGTCTGTCGCACCAACGCACACAATTCCCCAACCAAATCCTGTGATGAGGCCAAACATCGAGCCACTACCTCATGCTTATGATGGCCAATAATACTCTCCAAATATGGATTTTAAGGGTCAGGCTCCACACAATCAAACCCCACAATATGAGTTACCTGTAGAAAATGAAAAGGCTGTAAAGAAAGGAAAGACATATGAGATGATCAGGAAAATGAAAAGTCTTGAGCAGAACATAAAGAATATACAAGGACTAGGTGGTTATAAAAGTGTCTCATTCAGTGATCTGCGCATGTTTCCTTACATCCATTTACCCTCAGGGTTCAAGACACCAAAATTTCAGAAATATGATGGACACGGCAACCCTATCGCCCACTTGAAAAGTTACCACAACTAGCTAAGGGGTGCAGGAGGAAAAGATGAGTTATTGATTGATTATTTTAGGGAGAGTTTGGTAGGGGTAGCCTCTGAATGGTTCATTGACCAAGATATCTCTCAAGATATCTCTCACTGACATGTTTGGGACGACATGGCCCACACCTTTATCAAACAATTTCAGTACAACATTGATATTGTGCCAAATCGCAGTTCCCTTTCCAATATGAAGAAAAAGCCGACTGAAAGGTTCAGGGAGTATGCCGTTAGGTGGGGAGAGAAAGCATATGGAGTTAAACCACTCATGGATGACCCTGAGTTAATCATTGTGTTCCTTCAGGCTCGGGATCTTGATTATTTTCAAAATATGATGTCCGGAATGGGCAGACCTCTTACTGATGCAATCAAAATAGGAGAAATGGTCGAGAATGGCCTCAATACTAGCCAAATTATAAGTCAAGAAACTCTCAAATCGGCCACTCAAGAAATTCATAATAGGCCAGACAACTTTGTTAACCAAAACAAGAAAGATGAAGAGGTCATGATGACATCACGGGCAAAAAGAGGCCAAAGGGGAGCATTTCAACCCCCAGATCCACGATATGCAGTTTCTTCACAGTATGAAACATTCAATGCTCAGTCTTATGCCAAACCATCCAATTACTGGCAAATGCGGGCCCCAACTTTGACTTACCTTCGTCTGCGACAACAGAACTCTCAATCACCCTAGAACCGTCGTCCAAAACAAGAGTGCGAAAAGGAACATAAGCAGAGGGACAATTTCACGCCAATCGTGAAATCCTACACAAGTTTGTTTGAAAGGCTGAAATGTTGTGGCATGATTGAGCTGCTTCAAGGGTATGTTAATGATCCATATGCACAAGGTTTTAACCCTGCTATGCAGTGCGTGTACCATACTAATGTCCAGGGGCATAGCACTAAGCATTGTCGAGCTTTGAAAAAGGAAATAGAAATGATGAGTCAAGAAGGGATGATCGTGGTCCAAGATAATGGCACCCTAAATATCATGACAAATCATGCAATGCTTGGATGATTTGCAATGTTAAAGAATATGGGGACAGTTTGACGAAAAGGTCAAGGAACCATCCACTTAACTCAAGGAGATCAAAATTATTGAAGGTCTTGTTTGATGCTGATGTGCAAATGGTAGCTAAGATGTCGAGCTTGATAATTGGAAAGTCACTCCTCTCCTTGCTGAAAAGGATCTTGGTAACTTAATTTGTCATTATTTCTATCATCTGGATTACTTCGAGGTTGTGATCTAGATGTTGTTTGTTTGTCCTGTCATCAAACCTCTGTATTCCTTTAACCAATGAAATGAAATTTTTTGCTTTGTGTCATTTTAATCCATTATGTTTAATTGTTCTTGCATATATAGTTCTTTTGTGCCCATTTTAGTGACATGACATGCATGCGGAGTCTTTGGCTAGATTGTAGAAAGCATGTCCAATCTTGAATTTAATCGAGAAAAGACACTTTGAGGATAAATAAGAGGTTGAAGAAATTTGATGATAAGCCTATCACATGGAACCAAAATAGTCATATTTGTAGAGGTTAAAGATATTTATCTCAAACCTATCATGAATACCTGCTTAAGGATAATTGAAATTTTTGTTGGTCTAATCGATGAAAGGATTTTTTCCATGGCCTACATAATCTGATCATATCAAGAAAGATGTCCCAAACCCAAAGAAGGTGCTTTCCATGGAATCTAAAATGATTAGTTGGTACTGAAGTTCACCCTTCTACATTAGAACAAGGACCAAGAAAAGGTGGCTCCAAATTGTCAAAAGGCCTTTTTTGCGAACAAGATATTGACTACGGAACTATACAACTGATTAAACAAAGAAGAGAGTCATGTCCATCAATGCTGAACCTCAGAAGAGATAGAATGTTTGGCATTCTTGAGGCTGGGAGGCCCTTATTTTTGCTACCCAAATACTTTATACCCTTCGTTACCCTTTTGAGCCTGTTTTATTTTTCTTTGATCCCCCTCTTTTGGAATCAAGTATAGAGTAAAAAAAAATTGAAGATCCATGCTACTAGAAAATAGGAGTTGGGACAATTTGTTATAAAAAAAAGAGAACAAAAAGAAAGAAAGAAAAATGAAAAGAAAAACAATAAAGGAATCTTTCAGGTTAGTTTGAACTACGTTTATTCCTTTAAAGTATACGTAGGTAGCTCTACACTAGGGTTCAGTCCTGTCAAATCAAAAAATAAAAATTCCCCAGTACATGAAACTTGGGCAGATTTTTTAATTTTTTTAATTTTATTTTGTTTTTATGAAGAGTCGATTCCAAGGGTTGTAAATATACAACCCTGTCATTTGAGTCTATTTTGAGCCTTAATGTGACCCTTTCTTTTCTAACCCCCTCCAAAAGCCTTCCAAATAAAGACCTTCCAAATTATCTTAAGAATGCCAAGGGAAACACACAGTAAGCAACAGTTGTCACTGCATAGAACGATGTCAAGTTGCTCGCACAAAAAAAACAACAATAATGAATGAAAATGAGAGAGTCTTATTGGTAAAAATCCTTATTGGAACTTTAAGGCAATGGTAAGTAGAGATAAATAAATGAGAGAGACCAGTTGGTGAAAACCTTTCGGGGCACTACTGGTCGAAGGTGAGCTATGATTTGATGCAAATGATTGGCACGAAGAGGACAACTTCAAAGACGAAAAGGAATAACAAGAAGAAAAAGTAGATTTTTTGGATGGATTCGGCCGCTCAGTCCAAAATGCATGTCATGATCATTAAAGTTGGCTACCATATTCAAAGGAACCCCTTTTTTTCTTTTTCTCCACGTAAAGTGGCATTTGCAGTTAAATACTATTCCTTCTTACTTTTACATCGCATCATTTTGTCCATTTGCATTTTTTTATTTTGAGCAAGTCTTTGTTAAAACAACCGAGAAATGATTTCAACATCTGTTACTAGATTTCCAATTGTACAAAGCGAGTTCTATCCTAGCACATGGAAGAGGACATACCCAAGAAGCAACATGCACAACAAGTTTGTTGAAGCTAAACGAGATCTGAGGATCCATGCCAACGGAAGTTCCAAAAGTTTGCTGGTCTATTCGTTTAGAATCCTATAAAGAAAGGGCCATAAATTTGGTCACTGTGTCCTAGAAATGCAAAATAAAGGATGTTGGGCATACGCAACATTGACAAAGGCACAAATCCAACTGTGATTTCCTATGATAAGCCGGACAAAGTGTTTCGAAGAAATTAAAAATGTTGCTAAGCAAGACTTCCTTCTTGGGAAAAGATGATAGCACCACAGACACAACCTGATATCTGGTGCAAACTAATCAAGTTTGATTTCTAAAGGAAACCGTCAAAGAGAAGACTTTGTTTATAGATAAAGTTCAACAATAACTTAGACATCCGGCTACAAAACAGTCGGAGGCGACGTTAGAAAGCCAAAGTTTGCAGAACAGGGTATAGAGCGTCCTAGGCGTTGGGTACAATTACTTGCAAATCAGTTCTCTAACAATGAGGTGGCCGTAGATTCAAACTACTCAGGGCCTGCAAGGCCACAAACCGACCACCATTGTTAAACTCACAAATCTTTCTTTATTTGAAGCAGGAAACAAAGCAGTGTAGAATTGAAGTTCTCTAGGGATTACTAGAATTCGAGCTTGCACATGTTGACTATTATTTGGCTTTATAGATTTTGTATATACTATAATTTATTTGGGCATAATGAGCTACTTGTTTGCTTTTTACCTCTTTGATATTATTGAACTGTACATATAAATTGTCTTCTCACACACCCCTTCTAAGTCTTCTTGAAATTAAGAATTGGACATTTGCTTGACATAGCCCGCTTTCTTTGAGATAGCCAAGGTGCTTGTCACCCGGTGAAGAATTTTAGTCACACATGTTTTAAGCGGGGAGCACCACCAACTAAGCCGCAAAGCAATGCTACCGGTATGCTGACCCTCCTCGGCTCGACTTATCCGCTCGAGTAAGCCAGGCTAGATACCTTCTCCAGTATGATTTAAACCTAGAAGAATAAACCTCATACCGGATATCCCTAGTAGGTTCTCTTTATTTGCATCACATGCATTTAACTTAGCGAAGCTCGACACAGGGGTCGGGTCCGTATAAGACAGGTATCCTCTTTGAGACCATCGTGTTCACTTATGTTCTACTTGCTCATCATTTGGAAGGCTTGCTTGCATTGTTTACCGGCTTTAGGAAATTAGTTAAGCGGAATTATAAAAGAAAAAAAATTATTCTCCTAGTTTAGTACAATAATCCCTTTTTTACTAAGATTGTTTTTTGTAGTCCATCATGTGGTGTAAAGATTAATTTTCATAAAAATTAAAAGAGAAAAATACCCAATTTCATCGAACTACAGAGGCTCGATTCTCACAATTCCAGTGGGTTACTAGGCGACCTTCATCAGGTTCGGCCCCCATTTTTGCAAGAGTTTTCAAAATCTGTGTGTCTATAATAATATTTTTTAATTTTTTTAATAAATAAATAAATAGATAGCTTTGCTGCTTTTTTATTTTTATTTTTTGTCTTTGCATCCAATCATGTTTTTAACCACAAACTCAAAGCCGTCATTGGAAGTGCCGAAGGGCTATTTTCATACAAAATGATTACTTTACGCGTTTTTAACACCTTTTACCATTTTATCTTTATTTGTTTTACCATATTTGACAGGACAAGCCTTAAAACCTTTTTTGGAAGTGCCGAAGAGCTATTTTCGTACAAAATGATTAATTTGCTCGTTTTCAACATCTTTTACCATTTCGTCTTTATTTTTGTCTGTTTTTGCCGGGACAGCCTTTCAACCTCCCTCGGAAGTGTCGAATCGCTATTTTCGTAAAAAATAATCATTTGGTTTTTGTCATGCTGTCCTTTGTTATCGGCCATTTTCGCCAAGTCAACATTACTTAAAAAAGGAGTATTTTCATAAAATAAAATAAAAAAGCTTTATTTATTTTTAATCCGCTTATCCATGTTTCCGGATGTTTTTACCGGGATGGCTTTAGTACTTTTCTTGGAGGTACTTCATGTATTGTTTCCATGGGAAGATACCTGAGTAATCCTTCTAAAGACTAGTCTTCCTCCCGTAAGAAGTTTGTATGTTGTCTTATCCAATGGTTTGCTTGGTGTCATTTCTTTGAGTTTAGATTAGGACTTGAACTCGCATTTTTATTTAGCCAGGTAAGATATGAATTCAGTAAGTGGAAGACTTGAAAAAAATTCAAAAGATGATGAGCCCTTGCAAATTTGGCTCGTGCATAAAACACCCCGGTTGCTGAGGTAATGGTGGAAAAATATGGGCATTTGTGAGCAAAAAAAGATAAAGGATCATCTGGGTCACTTTGTGAATATTATGGAGATCAACCCTAGGAGGAACTTAATCGACACATTGGTGTATTTCTTGGATCCTAATAATAACGTATTCCGTTTTAATGGTTTCGAAATGATTCCCACTTTGGAGGAGTTAGCTGGCTACACATGGTTAGGTGATGAGCTTCGGAAGAACATACCATTGGTCCCAAGGGATGTCACTGGTAGTAAGTTCCTTGAGCAAATGACAATCGGACAAAATAAAATAGCAAGTGTGGAACGAGGGCGCGTTCGATTGGATTTCTTGTACGACAGGTATGGATGTCCAGGTAGATTTTCAAAGCATGGAAAAGAGCTTGATACTAAAATTCGATACAAAGCTTGGCAACCATGGGCGGAAAGCATTCCTAGTGGCATTTCTAGGGACAATGGTTTTTCCGAGGCATGACAAAAATATTGATATTCGATTAACGGGCATAGTCACCACTTTATTGCATGGAAAGGACGTCACTATCATTCCAATAATATTGTCCGATATTTACCGTGCCCTGACCAAGTGTCGGGAAGGAAAAGATTTCTTTGAGGGTTGTAACATCATTCTCCAAATATGGTTTTTAGAGCACCTTCTCAGTCATCCCGCACGAGTACATTTTAGTGTTCATTGGAGCAACAATGATCTTGGAGATGGGTTTGAAGATTTGATTGAAGATAGTAGCTTCCCCAGGGGAGTCAAAGCATAGAGAGGGCATCTTCAAAAGTTGACCGCTACTGAAATCACATGGAACTACCACTGGTTCTCACCAAAAGAAGTCATATACAGGTCTTACCACCATTCGTTTCTAATTTTAATAGGTCTTCGGGGTTTTCAGCCATATGTGCCAATGAGAGCCCTATGCCAGTTACGTCGAAAACAGGTAGTGCCCATATTGGAGCACATGCAAAGATTCACGTGGGAGGCAACATCAGAAGATCATGTTCGTGAGGCATATGCTCAGCAGGTTTGGGATGAAATTAAGGTGCTTGAATTTCACACTATGGTGGAAGATCAAGATCGAGGAGAGTTAGACCCTAAATATTTTGAGTGGTTCTATGACCAAGATGCTTTTTGATCCTAGAAGGAGACAGTTCTGAAGAGCACGATAGAATGCGAGATTGAAATCAGAACAAGAGTAGGGCAGGTCGAGGAAGAAATAACAAGAGACTATGAATCCATCATCCGGGCTCTACGTAGGGATATAAGTATCGCCAATGTGAATAGGGATTTGCAGTGCTTTGAGTTTAAAGAGTAGAAAATCAGATCGATACATGAAGTTCAAACGCTTCAACCACAAATTTAGCAAGCGAGAATATGTGTAACGACCCGATCGGTCGTTTTGAGCTTTTGCGCTTTGATCGCTAGTTCTCGAGCATGAATTGCCCCGTATGAAGTATTAGGACTGATGTAGGTTGTTGATTTTGGTTTTCACGAAAATCGGTATGAATTTTAAAGAATAGTCTCAGTTGAGAGCTTGAAATTCGAAAGGTTTGAGGAAGATTTGACTTGTTTGTATATGATCTCGGATCAGAAATTTTATTATTTGGTTAGTTCCGTTAGGTGATTTGGAACTTAGGAGCATGATTGGAATGCATTTTGGAAGTCCGTGGAATATTTATGTTTGAATTGGCGAAATTAAGATTTCGGCGTTTTCCAGTTGATAGGTGAGATTTTGATATAGAGGTTTGGAATGAAATTACGGAAGTTGCAGTATTTCCCTTATATCATTTGGGATGTGTGTGCAAAATTTTAGGTCATTCAGACGTAGTTTGGTTGGGTTTTTGATCAAAAGCGTATTTCGGAAGATTTTAGAAACTTAAGTTTGAATCTGATGTGTTTTGGGTGATTTAGTGTTGTTTGAGATGATTTGAAGGTTGGTACAAGTTTGAATAAGGTATTAGAATATGTTTGTGCTTTTGGTTGAGGTCCCGAGGGCCTCGGAGTGATTTCGGAGAGATTGGAATTGTGTTGCAGCAGGTAATACTGCTGCTTCTGGTATTTTCGCATCTACGGTTAGGGGATCGCAGATGCGGCACCGCAGAAGCGGGGGATTTATCGTAGAAGCGAAAGAGGGGCAGATGTTCTAAGACCGCAGAAGCGGTAGGGTGACCGCATCTGCGTTGCCGCAGATGCGGGAGTTTAGCCACAGAAGCAGATTCGAGAGGTATGTCAGGGACCGCAAATGCGGTTGTGGGGGCCGCATCGTTAGAACCGCAAATGAGAAAGAATGATCGCAGATACGGATGTGGCCAATTTTAGTAATTTCGACAGAAGCAGAGTAATAACTACAAAAGCGATACCGCAGAAGCGGTTGGTGTTCGCAGATGCGAAAATGTCTGGCCGACCATATATGTTAGTATTTCATTTCGCGATTTTTTTGGTTATTTTACCATTGTTGCCTTCGACCTTGGAGCTTTTTGGACGATTCTGAAGAGAGAAATCAAAAGACTTAGTTAAGGTAAGGAATTTTGGACTTAAAACTCCATTTTGTGGTTGTATTTGATGAATTTAGGGCTGTAATTGAAGGAATTAAATGGCAAAAATTGTGGTTTAGGGCTTGAAACTTAAGAGAGCAATAATTGGGATTTGTGGGGTCATTTGGACTCCGATTTTGGTGTTCTTTATATGTATAGACTCGTGGTTAGATAAGGAACCCGTTGATGTAAAAAATTTGAGTTTCGAGAATTGGGCCCGGGCTCGGGGCTTGTGTTTTGCTAATTTTGGAATTTTCGATATTTTTCGATTTTTTTGCTTGGACTTTGTTCCCTTAGCATATTGTGACGTATTCGTTATGATTTTGGATAGATTCGATGTACCTGGAGGCCGATTCGAGGGGCAAAGGCATCGTGAACTAGAGATATCGCCGGTTCGAGGTGAGTAATGATTGTAAATGATATCCTGAGGGTTTGAAACCCCGGATTGCACATCGTAGTGCTATATTGAGGTGAGACACGCACTTCATGATGAGCGCGGGATCGTTTGCTATTGGGGATTGTGACTTGGTCCGTCCCGAGTGATGCTTTTACCACGTATTTGATTGAAAATTATTTTTTATCATCATAATTTGGACTGATTGTCATATTTGGTCTTCATTCCAACTATTTGAACCCTCCGGAAAATTTTATCACTGTTCCTCACTATTTTGACTTACTACTTGAACTCAGTCATACAGTTTTCCACTATTTTACAACTCAGCCAATTTTACTCAATTTTAAAACTAAAATGATATATTAAATGATGGTTTGGTCTCAGAACTATTGTTTTACATATGCTCGAAGGGCTTATTTGATTTCTGGACTGAGTATGGCCGAGGGCCAGTTGTGAGGATACTATGGGATCAGGTTACGCGCCACATCAGTTTTATACTGATACGAATATGAGACCGAGGGCCTAGACTTGATGCCATGAGATGATTTGATCTTGGGCTGTAAGGGGCCCCTCCCGGAGTCTGCATACCTCCAGTGAGCGTCGTCGATGATAAATGGATCGGGCTGCACACCGCAGCGATATGTGGATCGTGCTGCACGTCGTAGCAGTACTGGTACTGTTCTATGTGTTTACTTTATTTCATTTGTCTGCCATTATCTATGTCTATGCTTCGTCATGCAATATCTACCTGATTGCCTGGCGTTATCTGATGACTAAGTATTGTGCTCGAGGGGAGGATTTCTATGCTTATCTGCGTTATTTATCTGCATTTATTTGCATGACCGCTGAAAAAGTCATTTTAAAAAGAGGTTTAAACTGAGCTAAGATGTTTCTCTAAAGATTTCATAGTTTCACGATTTTTCTCAAAAAGGGTTTTGCATCGCTCTATACAGCATGATGATTTGTTATACGTGATTTCTTACTACTCAGTTGTTATTTACCTTTATTACTTACTGAGTTGGAGTACTCACTTTACTCCCTGTACCTCTTGTGCAGATGCAGGTATTTATCCACCCGTTAGCGGGTTTTGGCTGATCAGAGGCAGAGTTATAGGAGTTAGCGAGGTGACTGCCAGCGTTCGCATCACCGTTTCTCTCTTTTTTGTTCATTATTCTGGTGTTGTATATTTTAGACCTTGTAGTTGGATTTACACTCTAATAGATGTTCATGACTTGTGACACCCCGATTAGGGTTATGTTGGGTTGTACTTCCGCTAATTAATATTATTAAATCATATTTATACTGCTTCTGAATTGTTTAACTGCTTAAAAGAGGTGTTTTGTGATGGTCTGGCTGGCCTTGTCTTCATGAGAGGTGCCATCACGACTGGAGCGGGGTTTATGTCGTGACAATAAGGGCTTCTGCTCAGCAGCATGCAGCCATTCCAAAGCATGAAAAAGTGCATTATAGCCTTATCATCCATGATCTAAGGGCTCGGGCAAGGGCTACAGAATTAGGTAAGAACCAGGTAGAGAATGAGCTATCAAAGGTCCAGCACCAGCTGAATCTAGAGTTACAATGTGAGGAGGATATATCGGACATAGACAATAATCATGAGCGACAGATCCAGTTTTTAAGTTAGAGCCGGGAGTATGTTAGAAGGAGGGTCTATGAAGTGGCTACTTATACCGCTCGAGGGTGTGTGACGTGTCAGGGTTTGACCTAAGAGAAATTTGCTATGGTAGCTCCCAACTTCGCACGCCATATTGCCACAGACTTGAAACGCATATACCATGATGTGGGAGGTCAGCCGCAGGAATAAGCACCTTGACTACAATGATGCTGCTGGAGTCTCCTGCAGAGATCAGAGTCTTCTTTTAGCTAGCAGTCCACTTTAATTGTTCATTTGTAGTCATCGAGTCTGTAAGAGTCTTTTGGTGTTTTGAATCTTGTTGTTTCTCATTTTATGTTTATTTTTATTTTTAAAAAACGGGTTCTATTTAAGTCAACTTCGGTCTTATTTAAATGTTGTCCTTTTAGGTTTTATCTTTATGTAATTTTCCTTTTTTCAAGTCTTGTATCAAAAATGAAATTGAGTTGGTCAGTGACGACTTTCTTGGTCAATCGGTTTAGCAAGAGTCGGAGGAAGTAAGAATATTGAAACATCAACTGAGTGATGTGTATCAGTCTTGGGTCTCTGGTCAGCCTCTCCCTCAGGGTCCCTCCTAGGGAACTTCCACCATACCCCAGGCTACTCAACCACCGCTCCATGCACCGAGCGATCACATTCTACCACCATAGTATGTGCCAAACTATAACTTCCATATCGGCCCTGTTATCTCTAATGTGCAGCCTCCTGCCGCACCGATTAGGAAGACACATCTCGTCATGTCTGGTGCAGCAGCGCATATAATTCCCCAACCAAATCCTGTGACGAGGCCAAACATCGAGCCACTAACTCATGCTTATGGTAGCCAATACTACTCTCCAAATATGGCTTTTAAGGGTTCAGCTCCACACAATCAAACCCCACAATATGAGTTATCTGTAGAAAATGAAAAGGCTGTAAAGAAAGGAAAGCCGGATGGGATGGTCAAGAAAATAAAAAATCTTGAGCAGAACATAAAGAATATACAAGGACTGGGTGGTCACAAAAAGTGTCACATTCAGTGATCTGTGCGTGTTTCCTTACATCCATCTACCCCCAGGGTTCACGACACCAAAATTTCGAAAATATGATGGACACGACGACCCTATCACCCACTTGAAAAGGTAATGCAACCAGCTAAGGGGTGCAGGAGGAAACGAGGAGTTGTTGATGGATTATTTTGGGGAGAGTTTGGTAGGGGTAGCGTCTGAATGGTTCATTGACCAAGATATCTCTCACTGAAATTTTTGGGACGACATGGCCCACACCTTCGTCAAACAATTTTAGTACAATATTGATATTGTTCCAAATCGTAATTTCCTGTCCAATATGAAGAAAATGTCGACTAAAAGCTTTAGGGAGAATGCCGTTAGGTGGGGAGAGAAGGCATCAAGAGTTAAACCACCCATGGATGACCCTAAGTTAATCATTGTCTTCCTTCAGGCTCAGGATCTTGATTATTTTCAAAATATGATATCCGCAATGGGCAGACCTTTTGCTGATGCAATCAAGATAGGAGAAATGGTCGAGAATGGCCTCAATACTGGCCAAATTATAAGTCAAGCGACTCTCAAATAAGCCACTCAAGAAATCCATAATAGGCCGGACAACTTTGTTAACCAAAACAAGAAAGATGAAGAGGCCATGATGACATCACGGGCAAAAAGAGGCCAAAGGGGAGCATATCAACCCCCAGATCCACGATACACAATTGCTCCACGATATGCAACATTCAATGCTCAGTCTTATGACAAACCATCCAATCATCGGCAGATGTGGGCCCCAGCTTTGACATACCTTCATCCGAGAAAATAGAACTCTTAATCACCCTGCAACCCTCTTCCAAAACAAAAGTGCGAAAAGGAACATAAGCAGAGGGACAATTTCACTCCAATCGTGGAATCCTACATAAGTTTGTTTTAAAGGCTGAAACATTGTGGCATGATTGAGCCGCTTCAAGGGTATGTTTTTGATCTATATGCAAAAGGTTTTAACCCTGATATGCACTGCGTGTACCATTCTAATGTCCAGGGGTATAGCACTAAGGATTGTCGAGCTTTGAGAGAGGAAAGAGAAATGATGATTTAAGAAGGGATGATCGTGGTCCAAGATAATGGCACCATAAACTTCATGACAAATCATGCAATGCTTGGATGATTTGCAATGTTAAAGAATATGGGGACAGTTTGACGAAAAGGTCAAGGACCCATCTACTGAACGCAAGGCAATCAAAATTATTTAAGGTCTTGTTTGATTTGTGCAAATGGTAGCTAAGATGTCGAGCTTGATAATTGGAAAATCAATCCTCTCCTTGCTGGAAAGGAGTCTTGGTAACTTATTTTGTCATTATTTCTATCATCTGCATTACTTTGAGGTTGTGATTTAGATGTTGTTTGTTTTTCCTGTCATCAAACCTCTTTATTCCTTTAACCAATGAAATGAAAATTTTTGCTTTGTGTCATTTTAATCCATTGTGTTTAATTGTTCTTGCATATATAGTTCTTTCATGCCAATTTAGTGACATGACATGCATGCGGAGTCTTCCGCTAGATTTTAGAAAGCATGTCCAATCTTGAATTGAGCCGAGAAAAGAACTTGGAGGATAGATAAGAGGTTGAAGAAATTTGATGATAAGCTTTTCACATGGAACCAAAATAGTCAAATTTGAAGAGGTTAAAGATGTTTATCTCAAACCTATCATGAATACCTACTTAAGGATAATTGAAAGTTTTGTTGGTCTAATCGATGAAAGGCTTTTTTCCATGACCTACATAATCTGATCAAATCAAGAAAGATGGCCCAAATCCAAATAAGGTGCTTTCCAGGGAATCTAAAATGATTAGTTGGTACTGAAGTGCACCCTTCTACATCAGGACAAGGACCAAGAAAAGTTAGTTTCAAATTGTCAAAAGGCATTTTTTGCGGACAAGATATTAACTACGGAACTATACGACTGATAAAACAAAGAGGAGAGTCATGTCCATCAATGTCGAACCTCATAAGAGATAGAATGTTTGGTATTCTTGAGGCTGGGAGGCCCTTATTTTTGCTACCCAAACACTTTATATCCTTCGTTACCCCTTTTGAACCTGTTTTATTTTTCTTTGACCCCCTCTTTTGGAATCAAGGATAGAGTCAAAAAAATCGAAGATCCTTGTTACTAGAAAATAGGAGTTACGATAATTTGTTATTAAAAAAAAGAAGAAAAACAAAAGAGAAAAGAAAAAGAAAGAAAGAAAAATGAAAAGAAAAACAACAAAGGAATCTTTAAAGTTAGTTTGAACTACGTTTGACTTGATTCCTTTAAAGGATACATAAGCAACTCTACACTAGGGTTCAGTCTAGCCAAATCAAAAAATAAAAATTCCCCAGTACATGAAACTGGGGCAGATTTTTTATTTTTATTCTTTTTTGTTTTATTTTATTTTGTTTTCATGAAGAGTCGATTCCAAGAGTTGTAAATATACAACCCTGTCATTTGAGTCTATTTTGAGCCTTAGTGTGACCCTTTCTTTCTAACCCCCTCCAAAATCCTTCCAAATAAAGACCTTCCAAATAGTTTTAAGAATGCCGAGGAAAACACGCAGTAAGCAATAGTTTCTCACAACGTAGAACTATGTCAAGTTACTCGCACAAATAGGCAAAAACAAAGAAGAAATAATGAATGAAAATGAGAGAGTCTAATTGGTGAAAACCCTCATGGGCACTATAAGGCGATGGTAAGTAGAGATAAATAAATGAGAGAGACCGGTTGATAAAAACCTTTCAGGGCACCACTAGTCGAAGGTGGGCTGTGATTTGATGCAAATAATTGGCACAAAGAGGCCAAATTCAAAGACGAAAAGGAACAACAAGAAGAAAGGGTAGATTGGTTAGTTGAATTCGGCCGCTCAGTCCAAAATGCATGTCATGATCATTAAAGTTGGCTACCATATTCAAAGGAGCCCCTTTATTCTTTATCTCCATGTAAAGTGGCATTTTCAGTTAAATACCATTCCTTCTCACTTTTACATCGCGTCATTTTGTCCATTTGCATTTTTTTATTTTGAGTCAGTCTTTGTTAAAACAACCGAGAAATGATTTCAATATCTGTTACCAGTTTTTCAATTGTATAAAGTGAGTTCTATCCTGGCACATGGAAGAGGACATACCCAAGATGCAACATGCATAACAAGTTTGTTGAAGCTAAATGAGATCTGAGGGTCCATGCCAACGGAAGTTCCAAAATTTTGCTGGTCTATTCATTTAGAAGTCAATAAAGAAAGGGCCACAAAACTGGTCACTATTTCCTAGAAGTGCAAAATAAAGGATGTGGGGCATATTGGCCATTGACAAAGGCACAAATCTAACTGTATTTCCCTTTGATAAGCCAGACAAAGTGTTTCGAAGAAATCGAAAAGGTTGTTAAGCAAGATTTTCTTCTTGGGCAAAGCTGATAGCACCACAGACACAACCTGATATCTGGTGCAAAATAATCAAGTTTGATTTCTAAAGTTTGATTCGGTGTTCCAAGTCGCCTTTATGTGAATCCCTAGTCAAAGGAATATTTGACTCCTTTATTATTGGTCTGTAAAAATAAAAGTCCGGGTAAGGAATTCTGTTAACCGGGGAGAAGGTGTAAGGCATTCCCCAAGTTCCGAGGTTCTAGCACGGTCGCTTTATTGACTTAAAATTTGGCTTAAGTTAATTTTTGGATAAACTGCACTTTATTTGATTTTCATATTTGCCTATGTCCGCTTTTATTGCTGATGACTTCATTAATCTTAAACTAGGACAAGTACCCCCGACCTAGCTTGCACTAACCAAGACGAGTATCCTCGACCTTAGTTCGTGCGTTGTACATAAAATTGGAGCCTACTCGAAGTTAATTAAATAACAAACTTTTATTTATTTGAAATAATTAAAACAAAGGCGAGTCCTCGCGACCTTGCCATTTTATGTATGTCTTTATTCCGAAACGAGTCTTCCCGACATTGGTTAAAATTATCTTCGCTAAGTCTCTTAATTCTTAAGTTAGATTATAAACAAAAAAAATTCTTATCCATATTTATTATGAAAGAAAATACTCTTTTATAAACTATGGTAGTAAAATAACATATGGATATACTATTGACATTGGACCTTATTATAACCTTACTCTTATTATTATTGTCATTAAATAAGACTATGAAACTACTTACCTTAAGACTATTGAGTACCTAAAATTTGCTTAGCATCTTTTGATTATTAAAGGATTTAAGTAATTTTAAGTCATTACTTAAAAATATCTGACTTTTAATTAGTTTTAGTTATAGAAAAAAAATACTTCTAAATGTACATTTATTGTTTAATTATGAAACATTACTTGCTAAACAACATGTGAAGTTAAAATCATTTATTATAAAAAATTAAACTAGATCTAAATAAATTGGCAACTCGAACATAAAGAGTACCTTGAACAAAGAAAAACAGTAGCAAAGGAAATACTTAATAGGCTACTCATCATGCTTTCAATCACGTGGAATGAATAAACTAAACCAAAAATAATGGAAGAACGAATAATAAGGGAAAGGATGGACAATTGGTGAATATTTTCCACCATGCACAAAGTAAGCAAAAGCTTCAAAATTTCTTACATGACTTTGAATTAAGAGCGAAACATTCTTCAGCTTATTTGTCTTACTACAAATTACGAACAACTTGAGTAAGTAAAATTACTATGCAGATTTCTCTCTTCTTTTCCTTTCTATTTTTTTTATCAAAAAAGAAAACTATATTAAATCAAAAGGCTAGATCTAGTTACTAAAATTATTACCCATCTAAATGCAAATGACTTTGAACTAATCATTAACAAACAGAAAGAAGCAAATTTCAAAAACTTATAACATATTAATTACAAATAGAATAAGACTTATAGCTAAGTCATACTCATGGTTCAAGCAGACTAAGCGAAAATTATATCAAGCTATTAAAATGAACTTCAAACATCATTCTTTTTATTATAACCCAAAGATACTACATTACAAAGCTGAAGAATAATACCTAGGCTGCGGATTTGAAAGCAAACAAAAGTGATGAACTTTATCCAAACTCACAGCTATCAAACACAACTCAAAACCACCAGCAACAACAGCGAGACAACCGAGAAGACACCTTGAAACTCAGCAACTTTTTTTTTTAAAGAATAAAGAACTACAAACTAACTTCAAATTTTTTTATATTTCTCTTTGGAAGATTTTTGCTCTTTTCTGGAAAAAATTAAAAGGTGAAAGGCTGCTGAAATTGTTTCTTCAGTCTTCTTTTTTCCTGATGTCCCTTTTTAGTGTGTAGATGTGTTCAAAAAAATCTCCCTTAATTGAAAGAAAGACCTACCTTTTATAGGAGAGGGTGGCCATCAATTATTATTGCAAACTTATCCAAAGGATAGATTTTCTACCAAAAATTTGTCCCAACAGTTCAATGGACAGATTTTTGGTGAAAATTTTATCTAAAGGACAGTTTCTTTACCAACTATGTATATTATTTGGAATAGTGTGCTCAAAATAGCTATTAAATCAGTAAAAGAAACCAAACATGGGCCCTATACTCAAGTACCCTCTGACTTTATCAACAAATAGCTGAATTCAAAACCTAAACCTTCAAACTAACCAAACTATGAATTGAAACAGCAGAAACAAGACTTAAAAGATAACTGAACAAAGTATTCAAACTAAATAGATTGAAATCAATTCGATTTGTGCAAACTAACATGAAGAGATTGAGATAAAAAACTGAAGTGCAAAACATAAGCTAAACGAGCATCGTTAAACTAACGGAGAATGATTAACAACAACCAAACAAACAACTAATTAAATGAACGATTCAACCAATCTTGTTGGTTAATAACAATATGATAAACAGATATAACTAATCAACATACGCACTAATTCGACACGCTAATTAACAAGAATTGACCAAAAGAGAAATCAAAGTTATAGCTATTAAAAATCAAAAATTACTGAGAGAACGAAGGTCTTAGACTGATACCTAAATTTGTGAACTCAAATTTGCTCGTCTAACATCACTGGGGGGACGAAGTATGGCCACCGAACTCTAGGTTTCTTGCCAACTCAATCACCATATGCGAAACGACGGGTCAGTGGCTTGAGGAAGCAAGAAATCTGGGGCATGGTGGCTTATAGAAGCGGATAGAGGCAGTTTGACAATGGGTGGTGGCAGTGACGGCGGAAGTGGTGGCTGGCAGTGGTGGTCGCCGGAGATTCGGGTCAAGACCAATATGAAAATATAGTCCTTGTTAAGCTCTATTTATGTATCTAAAAATTAGGTGGAAAAGGTAACTCAATCTTCACGATTTTAAGAAAAAAATGGGAGTAGGCTTTCTTAGATCTACTATTCGTGGAATTTGAGGGGTTGTTTAAAGATTTGGTTTGAAGATATGGAAAGAGGAGGTTGTGGAGCTTATATGGTAAAATTTTGTGGTTGATTGGAAGAAGACCGCCGCCGGTGGGCGATTTTCAGCGGCGGAGCTAGGCGGCAACGAACAGAGTGGGGAGAGAAGAAATGGGGCTAGGGTTTTAGGTTGGGTATGTAAATGAGGGCCAAAAATCTGATTTTAGGCTTTTATATTTTGTTTAAGGATAAATTTGGACCATTATATTAGGATGAAATGAATGGCCATGATGGATTTTGACTCACTTAACTAAAATGACGTAGTTTTGTCTTGAAACTATGTCATTTTGAATTTTCGCACGACAGCCCCCTTGTCTTGCACTGTTGGCCACATTTCTCTTTCAAATTTGGACCAATTTCTTCCTTAATGCTATTTATTAAACTAGATTTATACAAATAAATAAATTAATTAAATAACTTATTAAAATAATCAATCAACTAGACTAATTCACCAATTGAACGATTAGTTAATTTCTAAGATGCACAAAAAAAAAGAACTATTTTTTGGTATTTTATGATAGGAATTATGCAATTAAAACACAAAAATTGAGAAAAATAATTAAAATAACAAAACACTAATGACTTTAGGAGGTGTTAAAATAGTGCAAAAAATTAGGTATTCACAGCTGCCCCTCTTTGCTCGAGAACATGAAGAGTTCTCGTGCAAAAAAAAGTGAATGTCAAAGCTAATTTTTGCTCACATATCACTCCAGTGGAAGCAATTTTTCAAAAAAGGTGACCAAACCTTGCTTCCGATGTTGCCTACATATCCTTGGCTATAAAGGAATCAGGTAAGTGTAGTTCTGGAAAATTTAGTAGCTGGGACAACCAGGAACTGGAGTTAACACTGCTGCTGCTATTGTTGGTGTTGTTATTGTTACGTGTTGCTTACATCAAAAGGAAAAGAGAGAGAACTATATATGTCTGGAAATTAAGAGTTACAAAATGTCACGACCCAAACCCCGCACCGGTCGTGATGGCGCCTCTCGTGAGGACGAGGCCAGCCAATAAACTCAACTCGTCTTTTCAAAATAGTTAAACATAAATAAACAGTTTAAATATGACTTAATAATATTAATTAGCGGAAATACAACCCAACACAACCCTAATCGGAGTTTCACAAGTCACGAGCATCTATCAAAATGTAATTCTACTACAAGGCCTAAAATATACAAAACCGAAAAAATGAAGAAAAAAAAAGAGAAACATGGTGCTGCGAACGCTCGCAATCATCTCTTTAACTCATGTAACTCTTCCTCTGATCGGCCAAAACCCACTACCGGGTGAATAGATACATGCATCTGCACACGACGTATAGGGAGTAAAGTGAGTACTCCAACTCGGTGAGTAATAAAGGTAAATAACAACTGAGCAGTAAGAAATCACGTAAAGCAAACCATCATGTTGTATAAAAGCATGGTACAATTGTTTGAGAAAAAGAGTGAAACTGTGAAATCTTTGGAAATATCTTGGCTTAGTTTAAATCTCTTTTGAAAATGATCTTTTCAACAGTTACGAAATGATTTCAAATCAGTTAGCGCCGATAAGCACAAAAAATCCGCCCCTCGGGAACAAATACCACAGTATGACAGGTAAAAATGTAAGTAAATATGCAAGATGAGCACATAAAAGTTCTCCCCTCGGGCAATATCTCAAAACAGTACCAGCCCCTTGGGTTCAATATCAATCGGTCAGATCAAGCAGTATATCAAATAGTGAAGAAGGAGTGATAAAATCCCCGAAGGGTTCAAATAATTGGCATGAACCCAAATATGGCAATCAGCCCAAATCATGATAATAACAAATAAGTACCAGTCAAATACGCGGTAAAATCATCAATCGGGACAGACCAAGTCATAATCCCCAACGGTTCTCTACCCTACGCTCGCTATTCAGCATGAAAGTCACCTCAATATAGCACTACGATGTGCAGTCCGGGGTTTCAAACCTTCAGGATATCATTTACAATCATTACTCAGCTCGAACCGGTGAAATCCCTAGCTCGTGATGCCTTTGCCCCTCAAATCGGCCTCCACGCGCATCGAATCTGACCAAAACCACAATGAATACGTCACAATAGGCTAAGGGAACATAACCCAATCGAAAAGAATCAAAAAGTATCAAAAATCATGAAATTTGAAAAACCCGAGCCCCGGGCCAACTTCTCGAAACTTAGAAATTTTCACATCAACGGATTCCTTATCTCGCCACAAGTCTATACATATCAAAAACTCTCAAATCCGACCTTCAATGGCCCTTCAAATTCCAATTTAAAAATCTCAAAACTCAAGCCCTAGTTCTTCCATTTTTAGGCATAGTTTCCATGAATTTCTAGGTGGATTTCACAACACAAACGAGTTTTAAGACCAAAATTCTTACCTCAAGTCGCTTCCCCTCGAATCTCTCTTTAATCTCCACCAAGAAGCTCTCAAAATGATCAACCA
The DNA here is from genome assembly GCA_026770625.1 of Nicotiana glauca. NCBI lineage: Eukaryota > Viridiplantae > Streptophyta > Magnoliopsida > Solanales > Solanaceae > Nicotiana > Nicotiana glauca. Next base: position 36,683 of record MU746273.1, read on the forward strand.
AGGAGGACAAATGACCCAAAATGGGTGGTGGCAGTTTAATCTCCACCAAGAACCTCGGATAGAGGCAGTTTGACAATGGGTGGGTGGCAGTGACGGCGGAAGTAGTGGCGGGCAGCGGTGGTCGCCGGAGTTTCGGGTCAAGTCCAATATGAAAATATAGTCCTTGTTGAGCTCTATTTATGTATATAAAAATTAGATGGAAAAGGTAACTCAATCTTCACGATTTTAAGAAAAAAATGGCGAGTAGTCTTTCTTAGATCTACTATTCGTGGAATTTGAGGGGTTGTTTAAAGATTTGGTTTGACGATATGGAAAGAGGAGATTGTGGAGATTATATGGTGAAATTTTGTGGTTGATTGGAAGACGACAGCCGCCGGTGGGCGATTTCCGGCGGCGGAGCTGGGCGGCGACGAACAGAGAGTGGGGAGAGAAGAAAGGGGGCTAGGGTTTTGGGTTGGGTATGTAAATGAAGGCCAAAAATCTGATTTTAGGGTTTTGTATTTTGTTTAAGGATAAATTTGGACCATTAGATTAGGATGAAATGAATGGCCATGATGGATTTTGACTCACTTAACTAAAACGACGTAGTTTTGTCTTGAAATTATGTCGTTTTGAATTTTCGCATGACAGTCCCCTTGTCTTGCACTCTTGGCCACATTTATCTTTCAAATTTGGTCCAATTTCTTCCTTAATGCTATTTATTAAACTAGATTTATACAAATAAATAAATTAATTAAATAACTTATTGAAATGGTCAATCAACTAGATTAATTCACCAATTTAATAGTTAGTTAATTCCTAAAATGCACAAAAAAAAGAACTATTTTTGTCACGATCCGGATTTCCCACCATCGGACGTCGTGATGGCGCTTACTAATGGAGCTAGGCCAGACAAACATTAAACATACTCTAACCAATCTCAACAATATAATATACTGGAAAACAATTAAATAAATGCGGAAGTCTTTAAGTTTAATAAAATGAAATCGATTGCGGAAGTTAATAACACATCACTACCCAAAATCTGGTGTCACTAGCTCACAGGCTACTAAAGAGTACTGCATACAAGTCTGAATGAAAGAAAATACAAGTGTCTGTCTCGGAACAATGAAAACAACTCAAATAAAGGAAAGGGACTTCGGCCCACGAACACCAGCTAGGCTACCTCGAGAGTCCCTGGACTGAAGATAGCTCCCGGATAAAAATCCTAATGCTGTTGTCCGAAAGCTGCTCCTGGGTCTGTGCACAAAGAAATGCACAGAGTGTAGCATTAGTACAACCGACCCCATGTGCTGGAAAGTGCCTGGCCTAACCCCGGCGAAGTAGTGACGAGGCTAGACAGGACTACCAAATCAACCTGTACAATTCTATATACATATATATACAATAGAAGGAAAAGAAATACCGAACTAGGCAGTTAAAGGGAGGGAAACATGCTGTGGGGGAGTACAATCTGAATATAAGATTCATCAGCGTAATTAAGAGACAGGGCACAATAATAACTACCAAAGCATAAGAAAATCAATAGTTACACGGCATCAACCTTCGTGCTTTTACTCTCATCCTCACCCAAAGCAATCGAATAAAATGCACGGCATCACCCTTCGTGCTTTCCCTCACATAACTCTCATTTCATGGCACGGAATGACCCTTCGTGCAAATATAATCAAAAATAGCACGGAATGACCCTTCGTGCGTTAACACTCTTCCTCACCCAAACAGCAGTCACAACCAAACGGGCGAGAGAAAAATAGACAATAATAAGAAATGTCCCGGCAAGGGAATAACACAATTAACAACTAAGTCCCGGCAAGGGAAAATATTTAGTATATTTAACACATCCCGGCAAGAGAAAATATTCAGTATATTTAAACCATCCCGGCAAGGGATCAATCACAACTCCTTTCAATACTTTCATCTCTTACTCAGTGGTATTTATCATTCGAGCCAACGCTCCAAAGTATTAATATTTCATGATTTATCCTCAAACTCTTCACATTATGTAGTCATCATTAATTAGCTTAGAAGAGTTCCAAATTATCTCAAAAACAAGTACAAACAAGGACCCACGGTCATGCTAGACTCCGGTGTATAGATACTCGTCACCATGCCTATACACCGCACTCGATCAATTAGCAAATAGCAATTAAAACACTCTAATCCTATTCCCTCAAGCCAAAGTTAGATCAAACACTTACCTCGGTCCGAAAATAGCAATCAAGGCTCTATAACCGCTTTTCCTTTAGAATTCGGCTCTGAAACAATGATATCTAGGCACAATTTGGTTCAATAGTATCAATAAGAGCTCAAAAACACAATCCCATAGCCTAGAAATGAAATTCCCATCATTCTTCCAAAAATAGCAAAATTCGGCACCGGGCCTACATGGTCCAAACTCGAGGCTCGGACCAAGTTCCAATCAACCATAACCCCACGAGTTCAAATATGTAATTTGTTTCAAGATTCGACCCCAAATTGAGGTTGAATCACCCAAAATTCCCAAAAACCTAACTCTACCCAAAAGCCCTAATTTCTACCTTGATTTCATGTTTTTAGGCTAGGATTTTAGTAATTAGATGAAGAAATAATGAGGGAATGATGTTAAGATTACTTACCCAAGGAGTTATGGAGGAAGGAGAGCTTGAATTTCGTCTATGGAGGGTTTAAGAGGAGAGCTCGTGTGAAAAGTGAGAAAAGATCCCGCAACCATTCTGTTTTTAAGCTTTTAAAATCACTGGAGGAAATAACACTACGCGTTCGCGAGAGTAGGGTCGCGTTCGCAATGAATAAATGTTGGCAACTATCGCGTTCGCGGACAAGGCATGCGAACGCGAAGAAGGAAAATATAGTGGCCCAAAGACTGGTCTACGCGAACGCGTTGGGCATCACGCGAACGCGATGGAGAAGCGACCTAAAGCTTTGCTAATACGAAGAAGAGAGGACTGACTCTATGCGATCGCGTGAACAAGTACTAGAACGCGAACGCGAGCCTGGGGCCGCGTTCGCGAGGAACAAAACTACTGTGTAAAATTGCAGAAAAATCTGGTATGATTTCAAGTGTAAAACTACCCCGCACCACCTCTGAAACACTCCAGAGCCCTCGGGGCTCCCATCCAAACACACACACTAACTCAATATCATCCTACGAACTTGCTCGAGCGATCAAATCGCTAAAATAACATCAAAATCAAAGAATCAAGCCTCAAAACACAAATTTCTTCTTTCAACTTTCATAAACTTCAAATTTCCCATTTTTAGTCCGAAACACGTCAAACGACGTCCATTTTCAACCAAACTTTACAGATGGTGCTTAACACATATTTAAGACTTGTACCGGGCGTCGGAACCAAAATACGAGCCCGATACCTATATTTTCTAACTCATTTTCATTTCCATTTTTCCTCATTAATTTCAGAAAATAATTTAACAGAAAAATTCTTTTACCCAGTTTCTGGACCTCGAATTTCGACTCCGGGCACATGCCTGAGTCCCATATTTTCTACGGACCTCTCGGGACAGTCACATCATGGGTTCGGGTCCGTTTACCCAAAATGTTGACCAAAGTCAACTATATTAATATTAATATCATTTTGCTTCAATTTTTTCATAGAATTCACATATTTTAACATAAAACCTTTCTGGCTTCGCGCCCGGATTGTGCACACAAATCGAGGCAACCAAAAGCAAGGTTTCCAAGGCATCGAAAGCGCAGAAAAGGAAGAAGTACGGTGATGACCCTTTGGGTCGTCACATTCTCCACCTCTAAAACAACCGTTCGTCCTCGAACGGACCAAAAGAAAAAAAGTACCTGAATCAGGAAATAGATGAGGGTAACGGCTCCGCATATCAGACTCGGACTCCCAGGTCGATGCCTCAAGAGGCTGACCTCTCCACTGAACACGCACTGAAGGAAAACTCTTCGACCTCAACTGTCGAACCTGCCGGTCTAGAATAGCTACCGTCTCCTCCTCGTATGNTAATACTCGCTCGTTAACCATGAAATCTACATTTCAAACCTTGCAATCTACATAACTCTTTTTCCGCGACTGAGCCGAACGAAGTCTATCCTGAATGATTTTGACCTTATCCAAGGCCTCCTGGACTAAATCTGTACCCAACAACCGAGACTCTCCCTGCTCAAACCATCCAACTGGAGACCTACATCGCCTACCACACAACGCTTCATAAGGAGCCATCTGAATGCTGGACTGGTAGCTATTGTTGTAGGCGAACTCTACTAAAGGTAGAAACTGGTCCCTAAGAGCCTATAAAATCAATAACACAGGCTCAGAGCATATCCTCCAATATCTGAATAGTCCTCTCGGACTGACCGTTTGTCAGAGGATGGAATGTTGTACTCAACTGAACTTGGGTGCCTAACTCCTGCTGAATTGCTCTCCAAAAGCACGAGGTAAATTGCGTACCTCGGTCTGAAAATAGATGTCGGCACCCCATGAGTGTAGATCCCAGCTAATCTCTCCGATGAATAGATGGTGGCAACAAGAATGAAATGTGCTGACTTGGTCAGCCTATCAATAATGACCCAAATAGCATCAAATTTCTTCCGGGTCACCGGAAGACCAGTAACGAAGTCCATGGTAATCCTCTCCCACTTCCACTCGGGAAGCTCAATCCTCTGAAACATACCACCAGGCCTCTAATGCTCATACTTGACCTGCTGACAATTCAAACACCGAGCCACATAAGCAACAATGTCCTTCTTCATCCTACGCCACCAATAATGCTGCCGCAAGTCCTGATACATCTTCGCGACGCCCGGGTAAATAGAATACCGAGAACTATGGGCCTCCGCTAAGATCAACTCTCGAATCCCATC
>MU746274.1:7502-28677 GCA_026770625.1 Nicotiana glauca
AATTGGGGAAATCATAGCTCTAGACCTCCTTAATCTTGTCTCTAACCCTTAGTATATTTAGTTGTTAATTTACTATTTTAATTTGTTAGTTAATTATTTAAACACAAGAATCTTAATATCTATAAGTTAGGAATTGTTCAAGCTTGTCTTCTTGGTGATAGTGAACAGCTATAGCTAAACCTTAATTCTCTGTGGGATTCGACTCCGGACTTGTAAACCGGATTATATTTGCAACGATCGCATTGTCCTTTTTATAAGGCATAGTTGGGCGTGATCAGTATGCTCCAGTACCGGGATCTGCACACAGTGCAGAGTGTAGTATCAGCACAACCGACCCCATGTTCTGGTAAGTATCTAGCCTAACCTCGGCGAAGTAGTGACGAGGCTAGGACCAGATTATCAAATAAACATGTGCAGTTAATCATATACAGCGAAAAATAAAGGCAGAAAATGCACAGTTAAGGATAAGAGGGGAAGCATACTGCGAGGAAACAACAAGTAACAACAGAAAACGATAGTTGAATGTAAAGAACACCATAACTCAATTATCAATAAAAATTCAGGAAATCAAAGACAAGTGCATGACATCACCCTTCGTGCTTTTACTCTCGTTGTCACCATAAAATCAATATAAATGGCATGGCAATACCATTCGTGCTTTTACCTCACATAATCATGGCACGAAATGATCCTTCGTGCATTATCACTCATATAAAGGCACAGAATGGTACATCGTGAGGCACGACATCACCCTTCGTGCATTAACACTCTCTCACAAATATCATACACGGCATCATCCTTCGTGCTTTAACAATCTCTCACCAAAATCATACACGGCATCACCCTTCGTGCTTTAACACTCTTCCTCACTCAAACAACAATCACAAAGCAATAAGGGCAAGAAAATCAACAGATTCACAATAAAATCCCGGCAAGGGAACAATAGTATAAAAATCATATCCTGGCAAGGGAAACAATAACAAAATAATAACATCCCAGCAAGGGAGACAACATTAAAAAACAACATCCCGGCAAGGGAGACAATATCATAATCCTATTTTCTTTTTCACATTTACTTCACAACTTAATTCACAATTTGAATTTTGAGCCAATGCTCTATAAGATACAATTGCCTATTATACTTCCTCAAATCATTTTACAACTTGAGCCAACAAACTTCAATGTTTAAATACCAATATTACTTCCATAAGTCTTGCTCAACAATAGAAATCACCATATAAGACATGAACAATACAAACGGAGTTACATTAATTATAGTATAAGACTCACGGGCATGCATGACATCAACGTATAGATACTCGTCACCATGCCTATATGTTGTACTCGATAATTAACACATAGCAAATAGGACATAACTCCTAATCCCTCAAGCTAAGGTTAGACCAAACACTTACCTCGATGCCACAAACACAATTCAAGCCTCAACTACTGCTTTACCTCTTGATTCCACCACCAATTCGCTCGTATCTAGACACAAGTTACTTAACTATATCAATAAATGCTAAATGAATCAATTCTAATGCATGAAAATAGGTTTTCTAAAGTTTTTTTTCAAAAAGTCAAAAATTGCCCCCAGGCCCACATGGTCAAAACCCGTGGTTCGAACCAAACCTCGATTACCCATTCCTCCACGAATCCAAACATACAATTTATTTTGAAATCAGACCTCAAATCGAGGTCCAAATCCCCAAAATTAAAAAATCTAAGTTCTACCCAAAATACCCAATTTTCCCTATGAAAACCCTTGATTTTGAGTTGAAATAATGTGAAAAGATGTTAAAGATTAATGAACGAGTTAGAAATGACTTACAATTTATTTGGAAGAGTACTTGTCTTTTAAAAATCACCCAAAGGTGTTTTGATTTTGAAAAGGTTTGAAAAATGAAAGTTTTTCAGCTAAATTATGAGTTTGCATGTCGCAGATGTCACAATTGCGACCAGGGTTCGCAATTGCGAACCCTTTAGAACCTGTTAACTTCGCAAATGCAAAGATTTTGTCGCATTTGCGACACTGAAGGAATCCAGGCCACTTCACATTTGCGATGGGCCCTTCGCATTTGCTATGAATACGTCGCATTTGCGACCCAAGGCAGCCCAGGTAATCTGCGCATTTGTGATAAAGCCTGCAGATCTGCAACATACCAGCAATTCCTGAGTCCAAATTTCACTCCGTGGCCTATCCAAAATTCCTTCGAGCCCTCGGGGCTCCAAACCAAACATACACACAAACCTAAAAATATCATACGGACTTGCTCATGCAATAAAATCATCAAAATAACATCAACAACTATGAATTTAGTATCAAAATCAAAGAAAATCTCAAGAACTTATAGAGTTTCAAATTTTACAACTAAGGTTCCGAATCACGTCATATCACATCCGTTTCTTACCAAATTTTACAGGCTCAACTTAAATCATATGTAAGACCTGTACTGGGCTCCAAAACCAAAATATGGGCCCGATACCATCAAATTCAAACATATTTTATTTCCAAAAACTCATATATATTCTAGAAAATAATTTTCTTTAAAAATTTATTTCTCGGGCTTGGGACCTTAGAATTCGATTCCCTTCATACGCCCAAGTCCCATATTTTCCTACGGACCCTCCGGGACTGTCAAATCATGGGTCCGAATCCGTTTACCCAAATTGTTGGCCGAAGTCAACTTAAATTTATTTTAAAAGAAAAATTCACTATTTTTACAGATTTTTACATAATGGCTTTCCGGATACATGCCTGAACTGCGCACGCAAATTGAGGTGAGACAAAAAGGAGGTTTTAATGCCTCGGAACATATCCTCCACCTCTAAAACAATTGTTTGTCCTCGAACGGACATAATAAGGAAGTACCTGAGTTAGGGAAAAGATGGGGATAACGGCTCCGCATGTCGGACTCGGACTCCTAGATCGATGCCTCAACTGGATGACCTCTCCACTGAACACGAACAAAAGGGAAACTCTTCAATCTCAACTGACGAACTTGCAGGTCTACAATAGCTATCGGCTCCTCCTCATAGGACAAGTCTTTGTCCAACTGGACAGTCCTGAAATCCAACACATGGGATGGATCGCCGTGATACTTCCGAAGCATGGACATATGAAACACTGGATGCACGTCTGATAAGCTTTGCGGCAATGCAAGTCTGTAAGCCACCTCTCCCACTCGATGAAGAATCTCAAATGGGCCAATGAACCTAGGGCTAAGCTTGACCCTCTTCCCAAACCTCATCACGCCCTTCATAGGCGACACCCGGAGCAACACCCGTTCACCGACCATGAATGCCATATCACGAACCTTACGGTCGGCATAAAACTTTTGCCTGGACTAAGCTGTACGAAGCCTATCCTGAATGATCCTGACCTTGTCCAAGGCATCCTATGTCACACCTCCTTTTTTCTACTACACCTCTGGAAAGGATATAATAAAGGGAGTTTTCCCAATTAAAAGACAACCAAAACATGATTCATTTTATTAAGAGATTCAGAGTCGCCACTTGGTATAATTAGTGGTGTCCCAAGTCACCGGTTCGAATCCCGAATCGAGGAAAAGATTGACTCTGTATTAATAGTCCGCAAACCAGAAATTCGAGTAAGGAATTCTGTTAACCAGGGAGAAGGTGTTAGGAATTCCCGGGTTCCGTGGTTCTAGCACGGTCGCTCAACTGTTACATTTGGCTTAAGTATTTGATTTTAGTACATGTTGAACCTATGTGCAAATTTAAATTGTTTATCGCTTTTAATTAATTTTAAGGAAATTGAACGTCGTTTAAAATATATTTTTGGATCGCGTCACATGAAATGCACCCGGATCCTTGACACATTTTACTCAACATTTTGGGACTTGGATTTGGATCACATGAAATGCACACCCGAATTTAGGAAGGTAAGATTATTAAAGCACACGCCTAAAGCAACTAACGCGTTATTAACTTTGCAGGAGGCCATGGAAATTCGCTAAATGGCATGTCCTGAGTTCTAAAAATAAAAATATATATAATTAATGAGGGCCACACAATTTGTTATTTTATTTGGCGCGGCGTACCTCGTTTTATTTTAGAGGTCATCCTAAAGAGACTATTGTTCTCTACCAAAGATTGTCTCTAAAAGCTTAATTAATTAGCATTACAAAATTCAGGCCTCAAGTTCAAGTCCGAACTTAAACAAGAGGAAAACCCTCTTAATTTAAATTCGCTACTTAACTTGGAAGGCCCAAAATTACACTGCAAATTTTCGCCAATGATTTTAAAAGGGAATTCATGCCTCAAGTATTTTGGGCTTTCAAAACCAGCCCATGGGAATGACAGGTCTCTTTAGCTTTACTCATACGCCTCAGTTGAGGCTTGGGCCAAAATCACAGACCCAATTTGGGACTAAAATCCCGAGCCTTGAACAGTCCATGGTCTAGCAGGATATTTACAACCAACCAATCTAATTCAATATTTGGGACAGGATTAAAACCAGAGCTTTGGTTCTCTCTATTCAATATGCACATTTACATCCAAATCTGGACTTTATCATGACATTTTGAATACTTTCAGATTCCTATTTAAGCTTCGACTTAATACAAAAAATTATAGAAAAACAATGATTAAACTAGAGTGACTACCAACTATATAGAAATATCAAACTCAAATCTAATTTAACATGCTAAAACGCTGATTCCCTGATTTCAAAACCAGCATTGCTGAAATTACGATTGAGGCTCGCGTGTTAAGCCTAAACTAAACTCTTATTTGAATTCCAGTACTAGTTTCCAAAACCATGCCTCAAGTTCATACTACACTCTGATTTAACTATTCGAACTAATTATGATACTAATTCTACTAACATTAATCATTAGAGCTGACTGTAAATCAATAAACTACTAGACCAAATATTTACAATACGATGAAAATAGTCCAATTAATCGAATACCTTCCTGTTAATACACATGATACAATTATCAAAATAACACTACTAAACTAAGTATCTAAGCTAAATAATAACAATTAACATCACGTGAAACAAGCAGTTCTTCATTATTTAACTTCGAGTGTGTTCATACATATTGATCCAATCTTCAACATTACTTTGGGCTAGAATGTACCTGGAATGGAGGCAGAATAAGAAGAAGAAAACAGAATCAACAACTAGACTTGAGAAGAGAATGAACCAGTAGCAAACAGTCCAGATTCAATGGTGAAACCCAGAACAATAGCTCAAAAATTTGATGGGACAGTAAACTCAACAGCGCAAAACCACAAAAATGCAATCTGAACAACTAGTACCAAATTCCAATGACCAAGATACCCCAAGGAAATCATTGACTAACTTTCAAACCATTTCAAAGCTAGAAGGTGAACACCAACACTGATCTAAAGATGCTTTTCAAAAAATTTTAAGCTCAGACTCGATGGAACAGTAACAACTTGTATTTTCTGTATTTTTCTTATCTTTTAGCCCTCTAATGCTTAGATTTTAGAATGTCTAGCTTCTTGACTCTCTATGTCTGTGTGTATCTGTGTAAAAACGAATGTCCCCCTTCCTCAACTTTAGTCCCCTCTTTTTATACCCAAAAACTTAAACCTTTTCCAGCTCATAAGAGCACTAAATGCCTGTATTTCAACTTTCAATTCAGAAATATTTGCTCCATGTTATTCTCTGATTTTTCACCCTTAAAGGTATTGAATAGGGTGTCAGCTCCACTTAACTAACCCTTTTTAATTTTTGATTCATTCTTTTTATTTTCCTCAGTTTAGTAATATGGGCATGCCTTATTTAATCCTTGAATGCCCATCAGCTGATAATATAACATAATCCTAGCTAATATGGGGGGCAGAATGAAGCAATATTCAAATAATTTTTTTAAAATTTAATGAGCTGTAACTACCCTATATTCTCTAACTGGATTTCTGCAGTCTTACGGAGTTTGGGCAACAGAACCAACCACTTATTATTTACCAATGCAATTCACTAGAAAATTGATTAACAACACAAATAATCAAACATTTCAAAACTGACCAAACTGGAACCTAGATTACTGGCCAGGTTCAAAATTTCTAACAAAATTCAGACAACATTCATGTAATTCGAAGAATTATAGAAGAAAAAGAGGAACAGAATAAAAGATAAAATAAAAAAAAACAATAAACAAATGAACAAAAACTGAAAGAGAGGAAACTTACCCGAATCAAACCAAGACTCGAATTAAAATCTCCAAAGTATCCCCTATTTTTAGGCCGAGATAGATTTTACCCATGTGTTCTCGACTGAAAACACATGACTAAAGTCAGTCTCAAACTCGAAACCTCACGAAGCTTGGCTAAACAGATTTCTTATTACTTGATCTAAAATTGGAAAAGTTCTAGGATGATTCGAAGGAAACTAGTGGTAGATTGGGGATGAGGGGGTCAAGGCAATTGTGTGGTGTTAATTTGGGTTTGATTTGGTAAGTTAGGGTTCTTTGGTCTGAGATTCGATTCAATATTTGAAGGGTCTGTCCATGATTCGAAGGATAAGGGTTAGGGATTCGTGGTGGGTGAGGTTTGATGGTCATTTGTTGTTAATTTGGGGATGAGGGGAGGTGGAGCCGCCACCGGAGAAAAAGGGGGAAAGGTGGCGGCTACTAGGGTTCCGAGGTTTCGATCTAGTATTCGAGAAGATCGAGCAAACTTCGAGGGAAACAGATTGGGGATTTCGAACAGGGAGGTCGAAGGGAGGCTATGGTGTAAATATGGGGTTGTTTTGACCACCAGAACCGCCGTGAGGCAATTTCCGATTGGTGGAGGGTGGTGGTTTGCGGCGGTGTTATGTTTGGTCTGTAAGAGACAAGGGAAGGGAAGGGAAATGGAAGGGGTCGGGTTTTGGAGGGGTTTGATATATCAGAACGTTTGATTTAATTAGGGCCGTTGGATGATCGGAATCCAACGGCTCTGATTAAATCATACATGGGGAACGAGGTCGTTTTAGTTAGTTGGGGTCGAACCGGTTCAGGGTGGGTCGGGCTTGAGTTGTGGGTAAGGATTTTGACCGTTTGATCAAATGGATTCAACGGCTTGGATTGAGATGTATGAAACGACGTCGTTTGGCTGGGGCTGGAGACGGGACTGATTTTGGTGGGTTTTGGGCCGATTTGGCATGGGTTTGGGATGGGTTTTTCGTTTGGGCTTGTGGAATTTGGCCCAGTTCCGATTTTCTCTAATTCTTTTCCTTTTCTTTTATTTTTCTAAAATTCGATAAAATAAAAATAAAAATAAAAATAAAAATACAAACCTAGATTAATTCTTAATCAAATTGTCCAAAAATACTAATTAAATTATCACACATAATTAGATACCAAATTAAAGAAAATCGCACAATTTCGACATTAAACACTTAAAATGCAAAGTACGTTATTTTTGTGATTTTTTACTTTTTTTTTTGTAAAATAAATAATTTACTATTTAACTCAAAATTATAAAGTTAAATCCTAAAGAAAATGCAACCTATTTTTGTATTTTTTTAATTAATCGATCAAATGATCATGCACACACACAAATACAAACAATAACAAAAATAACACAAAATTGCAAACAACACAAAAATTATTTTATTTTGAAATTTTTATGGGAATAATTCATATAGGCAAAAATTACGTGCTCACAGCTGCCCCTCTTTGTTAGGAAACACGAAGAGTTTTCCTGCAAAGATAAAGTTAATGGATATGAGCGATTTTTGCCCGTTTGAATATTCCGTGTGAAGCATTTTTTAAAAGATTTGACCGAACCTCTGCTTCAAAAGGTCTCCTACATATCCTTGACTATAAAGAAATCAGGTCAATATAGTTGGGGAAGTTTTGGTAGCTGGGATTACCATGAAGCTTTGATTTGCTGTTACTGCTGCTGCTGCTGCTACTGCTTACTGACCTCCTTATTACACCGTACTAAAAGAAATAAAGAAGCTAAACTAAGCTATAGTCTATGAATTACAAAGATTTATTTTCAAACTTGTTCTTGCGACTGTTGTTGCCTTGTTTACTTGTATTTCCTCCGAAGTTCCTTTGTTGTTGTCTTGCACCGACATTTTTGAGAGGCTCTCCCCTTTTTTCAGGTGGGTAATTGATTGTTGATCCTTTAAACGTCTTTCTCTGATCATTGTTGTATGCCTCTGTTCTCCAGGCGGGCTCCTGACTTCAAAACTTGAAAGGTACGCCTCTGTTCTCCAGACGGGCTCCTGACTTCAAAACTTAAAAGGTACGCCTCTGTTCTCCAGGCAGGCTCCTGACTTCAAAACTTAAAAGGTACGCCTCTGTTCTCCAGGCAGGCTCCTGACTTCAAAACTTAACAGGTACACATCTGTTCTCCAGGCAGGCTCCTGACTTCAAAACTTAAAAGGTACGCCTCCGTTCTCCAGGCGGGCTCCTAACTACAAAACTTTAAAAGTTACACCTCTGTTTTCCAGGCGAGCTTCTGACTTCAAAACTTAAAAGGTATGCCTCTGTTCTCCAGGCGGGCTCCTGACTTTAAAACTTTAAAGGTACGCCTTTGTTCTTAAGGCGGGCTCCTGACTTCAAAACTTAAAAGGTATGCCTCTGTTCTCCAGGCGGGCTCCTGACTTCAAAACTTTAAAAGTATGCCTCTGTTCTCCAGGCGGGCTCCTGACTTCAAAACTTAAAAAGGTGCGCCTCTCTTCTCCAGGAGGGCTCCTGACTTCAAAACTTAAAAGGTATGCCTCTGTTCTCCAGGCGGGCTCCTGACTTCAAAACTCTAAAAGGTATGCCTCTGTTCTCCAGGCGGGCTCCTGACTTCAAAACTTAAAAGGTACGCTTCTGTTCTCCTGGCGGGCTCCTAACTTCAAAACTTTAAAAGGTACGCCTCTGTTCTCCATGCGGGCTCCTGACTTCAAAACTTTAAAAGTACACCTCTGTTCTCCAGGCGGGCTCCTGACTTCAAAACTTAAAAGGTACACCTCTGTTCTCCTGGTGGGCTCCTAACTTCAACTATCTTTAACTATTGTTCCTTGTTCTCCAGGTGGACGCCTGACTTCAACTATCTTCAACTATTGTTCCTTGTTCTCCAGGTGGACGCCTGACTTTAACTATCTTTAACTATTATTCCTTGTTCTCCAGATGGACGCCTGGCTTCAACTATCTTCAACAAAACAAAGAAAATTTTCTGCCCCAGTTTGGTGGCTGTTTGGTACTTGCTCTCTTTTCGCGGAAAATTTTCTCCGCTATCAACAACACTTCCTGCCCCTGTTTCAAACACAAAGAAAAAATTGGTCATTTTAGGGTGTGGTGATTGGATGTGATACTCCTGCTAGGGATGGTTTTCCCTTCTTTCCTTTCCATATTCGGTTTTGTCCGACTGCCTTGAACTCGGTCAAGAATTTTTGACACTCTGACTACTCCTTATCCACAAACTTTCCAATTGTTGCTTTCCACTTCTAGTCTTTCTTATCTGATCCCATTCCTTTCACGGAATCTTAGACCATTCCATCATTTGGATTTACAATGACGCCTTTCACGTCTCATCATATCATCGTCGGCCTGTCCTAGCCACACTTCGCTTTGCACCATGTTGGAAACTGGTAGTAAGCTTTAAAATTCCTTCTTACTTGTTAGAATTAATTTATTATTGAAAAAGCCTTAGCCAAAAGAAAAAAGATGCGATGATTTCAAAAGATAAAAATAAAAGAGAAGATCTCCCTTTGGAAGACCGTTTGAGAACATAAAAAGGACTTATCCGAATGGGATAACCGATCCCAATGATCATGTTGTGCATTTCGGATTAATCAACCCAGTCTATTCAATTCAATCAACTTACAACTGTCTTGCTCCGTGACTCAAGATTTCTATAACCCAATTCTTTGTTGAATCATCATCTTTGTTCTGCTTGATGCTTCGACGGATTTCTGCCGCCCGCCTTATCTCATATGCCCCTTTCCTTATTCTTCGTTGCCTTATGGTGCCTGTGAAGGTTTTCACCAATAAGACTCTCTCATTTTTTGATTTCTCTCAACTTTTATCGCCTTATAGTGCCCTTCGAGGGTTTTCACCCGCTAAGACTCTCTCATTTCTCTCACCCTTCGTCGCCTTACAGTGCCCTTGTGGATTTTCACCAATAAGACTCTCTCATTTTTTCATTTCTTTGCTTAAACCGGAGTGTTGCCCCTGGTATGAATCATCTTTACTTGCTTGACTTGGCACCTCTTGAAGACTGATCGGGAGGTCTTTCTTTGGACATTAATATGGGTTCTTGGACATGGTTGAATAAAAAGGGTATCAAAATCTCAACCAAATTCAATGGGTTAGAATTACAACTTTGGAATCAACTTTCTTATTACAAACACAACCTCTGCCCCAGTTTCTTGCTTGGGGATCTTTCGATTTTTATTTCCCTATGACCGAGCCGTGAAGCTGCCTACGTATCCTTAAAAGGAATTAGGTCAAATGTAGTTCACCCAAATTCCTTGCTGTTATGCCTTTTCTTTTCACTTATATTTTTTCTTTTCTGTGTGTTTTTTCTTTTTATTGTTGGTTCGAAAAGAGGGGTATGAAATAAAATGAATAAGGCTCAAAGAGGGGAAACAAAGGGTAAAGTGTTTGGATAGCAGAACAAATTACCTTCGTCATTTCAGTCTTCAAAACAATGCCAAATACAAACAATCACAATAAACCAAAGAAAATCATACATAGTATCTTTTGACTGCATCAGAGTTAATTGGCATATCTACACATTTGCCGTTTGTTAGATACAAAGCACCATTGGATAACACTCTTGTCATGATGAACGGTCCTTACCAATTTCGGGCGAACTTGCCTTTTGCTTCTGGCTGATTTGGAAGGATACATTTCAACACTTGTTGAACCACTTCAAACTTTCGGGACGTACCTTTTTATTGTACGCTCTTGCCATTCTCCGTTGGTATAACTGACCATGACATACTGCTGCCAACCTTTTCTCATCAATCAAACTCAATTGCTCCAACCGGGTTTTGACCCATTCATCATCATCAATCTCAGCCTCCGCAACAATCCGTAGGGACGGGATTTCAACTTCCGCAGGTATTACCGCTTCAGTGCCATACACCAGCAAATAAGGAGTTGCACCTACTAAATTATGAATAGTAGTGCGATAACCCAACAGTGCAAATGGTAATTTCTCATGCCATTGTCTAGAACCTTTTACCATCTTCCTTAATATCTTCTTTATGTTCTTGTTGGCCGCCTCGACTGCTCCATTTGCCTTGGGATGATATGGGGTAGAATTGCGATGCGTAATCTTAAACTACTGACATACTTTCTTCATCAAAGTTGCTGTTAGGATTAGCACCGTTATCTGTAATGATTACCTTTGAGATTCCAAATCGACATATGATATGAGAGTGGACAAAATCGACCACTGCCTTCTTGGTTACGGACTTAAAAGTTTTAGCCTCAACCCATTTGGTGAAATAATCAATGGTTACCAGAATGAACGTGTGTCCGTTGGATGTTGTTGGTTCAATTGGTCCAATGATATCCATGCCCCAAACAACAAAAGGCCATGGTGCCGACATCATGTGCAACTCTGAAGGCGGAGAATGAATCAAATCGCCGTGTACCTGGCATTGATGACACTTGCGTACAAAACTGATACAATCGCGCTCCATAGTGAGCCAATAATATCCGGCTGGAAGAATTTTCTTTGCCAGAACATATCCACTCATATGTGGTCCACAAACTCTTGAATGTACTTCGTACATGACAGCCGTGGCCTCTCTAGCATCTATACATCTCAACAACCAAAGGTCTGGTGTTCTTTTATATAAAACCCCTCCACTGAGAAAGAATCCACTTGCCAACCACCGAATTTTTCTTTTCTGATCCCCCGTGACCTGCATCGGATATGTTCCCATTCTGATGTACTCCTTGATGTCATGAAACCATGGTTCGCCATCAACTTCTTCCTCTATCACATTACAGTACGCATTCTGATCGCGAACTTGAATATGTAACAGATCAACATAAGCTTTGTCTGGATGATGTAGCATTGAGGCTAATATGGCCAAAGCATCAACAACCTCATTATGAACCCTTGAGATATGTCTGAACTCCACTGATCGAAACCGCTGACAAAGATCATGCAAACATTGTCGGTAAGGTATGAGTTTCAAGTCCCATGTTTCCCATTCTCCTTGAATTTGATGTACCAAGAGGTCCGAGTCTCCCAAGACCAAAGCTTTTTGGACATCCATATCTGCAGCTAACCTTAAACCCAAAATGCATGCCTCATACTCCGCCATGTTGTTGGTACAGTAGAAGCGAAGCTGAGCCGTAACAGGATAGTGATGCCCTGTTTCAGAAATAAGTACCGCTCCTATCCCAACTCCTTTCATGTTTGCAGCCCCATCAAAGAAAAGTTTCCAACCGGTTTTCTCAGTCAGTTCCAGCTCATCAATATGTATCACTTCTTCATCAGGAAAATAGGTCCTCAACGGCACATATTCTTCATCGACCGGGTTCTCGGCCAAATGATCGGCCAATGCTTGTTCTTTCATTGCAGTCCTCGTCACATGGATGATATCAAACTCTATATGAGTAAATTTTGCCACTTTGCAAGTCTCCCCATAGGCATAGGCTTTTAAAAGATGTACTTCAATGGATCCAACCGTGAGATGAGGTAAGTAGTATATGATGACAAATAATGCTTCAACTTTTTTGCTACCCAAGTTAGGGCGCAACACGTCATCTCAAGATGAGTGTACTTAACCTCATAAGCCGTGAATTTCTTGCTGAGATAATAGATGGCCTGTTCCTTCCTGCCGGTGATGTCATGCTGCCCCAGTACGCAGCCAAATGAATGCTCCAGGACTGTTAAGTAAAGGATCAACGGTCTCCCTGGTTCAGGTAGAACCAACACAGGTGGGCTCGCCAAATACCCCTTTATCTTGTCAAACGCTTCTTGACACTCATCAGTCCATTTGATCGTGGCATTCTTCTTCAACAACTTGAAAATGGGCTCACAAGTCATCGTGAGCTGAGCAATAAACCTGCTGATGTAGTTCAATCTTCCTAGTAGACTCATTACCTCAGACTTGTTCCTTGGAGGTGGAAATTCTTAGATGGCTTTGATGGATCTAACTCAATGCCTCGCCGACTGACTATGAATCCTAATAGCTTTCCGGATGGCACCCCAAATGCACACTTGGCAGGGTTAAGTTTAATGTCGTACCTGCGAAGCCTTTGAAAGAACTTTCTCAAATCGACGACGTGGTCGGCCTGCCGCTTTGACTTAATGATCACATCATCTAAGTACACATCAATCCCTTTGTGGATCATATCGTGGAATACAGTAGTCATGGCTCTCATATATGTTGCCCCAACATTCTTCAAACCAAATGGCATCACTCTGTAGCAATACGTTCCCCACGGTATAATGAGCGCCGTCTTCTCTGCATCTTCTTCATCCATTAAAATCTGATGATACACAACATAGCAATCCACGAAAGATCCGATTTCACGTTTGGCACAATTATCGATCAAAATGTGGATGTTGGGTAACGGGAAATTATCTTTTGGGCTTGCTTTGTTCAGATTGCGGTAATCAATGCATACCCTGATCTTGCCATCCTTCTTCGGGACTGGCACTACATTGGCCAACCATTTAGGATATCGAGTGACTCAAATAACCTTCGCATCCAGCTTCTTGGTTATTTCTTCCTTAATCTTCACACTCATATTAGTTTTGAATTTTTCTTAATTTTTGCTTGACAGGAGGGAGTGTCGGATCAGTGGGCAATTTGTGAACCACTAGATCAGTGCTTAAACCCGGCATGTCATCATACGACCATGCAAAAATATCTTTGTATTCAATGAGTGTTTCGATTAATTCCTTCCGAGTCTTTGATTCAAGATGGACACTTATTTTAGTATCTCTGATATTACTCGCATATCCTAAATTGATTCGGTATCATTCAAGTTGGGCTTAGGTTTTTCCTCAAAATGACTCAATTCTTTACTAATCTCCTCAAAAGCCTCATCTTCATCAAATTCTGACTCGTAATCACACTCAACCTCTTGAACTATTATCTCAGATTGATTTTTTAGACTGGGTTGAGGATTCTTTATGCACGTCATATCATTAGAACCGGTGTAAAAGGAGCTGTACAGAAAAGAAAAGAAGAAAACAAAATTAAAATTTATCAGGATTGAAGAAAAGGAAGAAATTGCATTTCATTAAAATGGAGGATAACAAGGTTTGCACACTCAAAACAAAATAAAATTCGGATTACAACCCTGAAATAATCCGTACAAACTTAAAGAAAAATCAAAGCAGACTACCAAGGCTCCCTCCGGGTAGGGAGATGAGTTGCCTTCCGATTATTAATCTTCGCATTTGGCCCGACAAACTGTATCTCTGCGTGGCTAGGACCCTTACTGAATTCTACCACGTTCACCCTGCTGAACAACAACTCGAACCTTTCGATCAACTCTTTATCAGGATCAATCCCAGCATTGGGAATCGTTGTTGTTGGTCGTCTTCTGGTACCAGACTTGACAAATGACCTTGAGAGATGTGGGAACAGCTTCGGAAGGACCCATGCTCTCTGTTTTAGCTTCTTGGCTCTTCTTATGTCCGTGATTGTGGGTTGGAATCCCAGACCAAAGGTTCTCACATTTTCAGGGAGGGATACTGGTTGTATGATGCCTTGCAAAGCTGATCCTAGACCCTTTCCTGGTACGAACCCATTCTTCAGCATTTCATATGCTACCATGACCGATGCAGTTGTTATATTTTGATTAGGGATACACTTCCCCTCTTGCACTTTCTCGACGGTCACTGCGTTAGAAACTTGATAGACCCATGGTCCCTCGTCATCTTTCATCTCGATAACTGGTACAATGGTGTCAATGTGTGCGTACAAATTGTCTTCCCCGTGCACCACTATCTCCTGCCTGTCCCATTCGAACTTGATCATCTGGTGAAGAGTTGACGGTACTGCTTTAGCGGCGTGGATCCATGGTAGACCCAATAGCAGATTGTATGAGACAGCTATATCCAGTACTTGAAATACCATTGTGAACTCCACTGGTCCTATCGTCAATTCCAACACTATGTCCCTGACTAAGTCTTTGCCCCCTCCGTCAAATCCTCGCACGCAGATACTGTTCTTGTGGATCCTCCCATTCTCTACTTTCAGCTTGGTCAGACTGGAGAGAGGACAAATTTTCGCACTTGAACCGTTATCAACCAATACCCGTGTGACCACAGAAATCTCACATTTTACTGCGAGATAAAAGGGCTCTGTTGTGTTCCGTGCCCTCTACGGGCAACTTATCATTAGAGAAAGTGACCCTGTTCACTTCGAAGATTTTGTTGGCTATTTTCTCCAAGTGATTCACAGTGATTTTTTCAGGGACATGCACCTCGTTCAAGATTTTTATTAATGCTCGGCAATGTTCATCCGAGTGGATCAATAATGAAAGCAAAGAAATCTGCGCGGTGTCTTCTTTAACTATTTTACAATGGAATAGTCTTGCATATTCATCTTTTTTAGGAACTCCTTCGCTTCCTCTTTGGTCATGGGTTTCTTTGCTGAAGCTGAATTATCCTTGGCTTTCCTCAAATCTGCGGGAGCAAAACATCTTCCCGATCGAGTAAACCCTTGGGCCTCGCAGACCTCCTCCTTGACCTCCCTTCCTTTATACATCACTGCCACCCGTCCGCAATTCCACGGAATAGCCTTGCTGCTGATTATCAGTAACTGGGTTACCAACTTGATGATAACTTGATCGACACAAGCCCCTTCCACAGTTATGACGGGTTTGCTGACTGCTCCTGGCAGAATCACCTTTACTCTCTCCTGTCTCATTGTGATCTGGCTTGGAGACCCCTTATTCACTGCCGCAGATGGCCCAACACTCTTTTCAATAAACTCGAGCGCTAACCTTTCCTCTGTTGGTTGTTCAATTATCTTTATCTCACTGGACCGAATTGTCATTACAGTCCGTGATAGCTTTTTCGGCTCTCCCCCTTTATGCACAATTTCAATCATGTTCGCCTCTGGGTGGGCTGGCATTGGATTCCTATTGATGTTGGATACCTCAGGAGCTTGCACTTTAATTATGTTAGTGTCAATGAGCTCTTGTATTGCACTCTTCAAGTGCCAACACTTCTCGGTATCATGCCCCGGGGTACCTGAACAATACTCACAACTGACAGAGTAATCAAGGTTTTTTGGAGGTGGATTTGGCAATTTAGATTGTATTGGCCTTAACATATTTAGTTTTCTGAGCCTATGGAACAAACTAACATACGACTCCCTCAATGGAGTGAATGTTTTTCTCTTCTGTGCCCTGTCACCCCTGAAAGCTGGATTAGGTCGGAAATTTTGGTTTCTGTTCTATGGAGCGGGAGCACGCCATTGGGTGTGGGCCGAAGGTTAGTTATATGCTTGGGCATGGTGAACGGAGAAATAAGGTTCGGGATGTGGGTAGTAGTGGTGGGGTGAGCTATATGGAGTGTGGGGGTAAGTTTGAGAGTGGGGTTGAGGTTGGTTATGGTAAGGTGATGGGCCCCGGGGCCAAGCTCTTGACTCAATTGTTGCAACGTTCTCCTTCTTTTTCCTTCCCAATATACCTCCAATGCCGTTTTGGATGGCTTGGGTGGTTGCCTTGATCGCTGAGTAACTCATGATTTTGTTGGAATTAAGTCCCTCCTCGACCATGTTTCCCATTTTTACCACCTCGTTAAATGACTTCCCTACTGCCGACACCAAATGACCAAAGTACGTGGGCTCTAAGGCCTGTAAGAAATAGTCAACCATCTCGCCTTCTTTCATCGGAGGGTCAACCCTCGTGGCTTGTTCTCTCCAATGGAAATCGTATTCTCTGAAACTCTCCCCGGGTTTCTTCTCTATTTTTATCAATGTCAGACTATCCAGGACAATTTCCAGATTATACTGGAAATGGCATGCGAATGCTTGGGCTATATCATCCCAAGTGTACCACCTTCCGTGGTCTTGACGGGTGTACCATTCTAATGCTGAGCCGCTCAAGCTCTGACTGAAGTACGCCATTAACAATTCATCCCTTCCTCCTGCTCCTCTCATTTTACTGTAGAAGCCTCTCAAATGAGCCACCGGATCACCATACCCATTATACAAATCAAACTTGGGCATTTTGAACCCTGTCGGCAGCTGCACATTTGGGAATAAACAAAGATCTTTATAAGCCACGCTCACCTGGCCTCCTTATCCCAGCATGTCTCGGAAAGATTGTTCTATGCTTTTCATTTTTTAGAACATTTCTTTCTGTTCAGTATTTCTGGCCGGTTTTTCTGCTCCCGCAGGTAAGTCAGAACGTGGATCATATGGGTGGGTTTCAGGAGCTTTGAAGGTGGGCTCTGGAGGATAGTATTGATTCTCCTGAGCCCGGAACACTGGCTCGCCGGATGATTTATGGAATGCAGCCGGTGGGGATGCTACAAAGACAGGAGTGATTGGAAGAGGAGCGTAGGGAATTGGTTTTGACGGTGGAGCTTGGGGTGTGTGGGAAGTAGTGCCGTGATAATGTTGGTAGATGGGAAAACCTGGCTCGGTGGCAGGATGATCCTGAGACTGAGCTAATGGTGTGGTAAAAGTCAGGTTAACAGGGTATGACGACGGTGATTGCCCTTTGGACCAGGCCTGATACATTTCAGTCATTTGTTGCTTAAGTTTGAGCATCTCCTCTTTCATCTTACTGACGTCCAGCTCTTCTACCTCAATACTTGTGTCGACATCCGGGATAGACATGATTTCTAGTATTGGTCCCTTTCATCTAGTTTGGTAATGGTAGTGTGCCAGTATCCTCTAGATAACTAACTGCTTGAATTCTCTATAAATCAACAAACTTGTTAGTTTTTAGAGTTTAATAGATACGTAATTGCACATTGGGATGCAATGCACCTAGGCAATTAACCATTTTCTATCATGCATTTGCTTTAGTTACGTGCGTCATTCCGGCCTCTCATAATTGTGCCCCTTCTTTCAACACCTCTCAAACTTTCCTTTATTTTATTTATTTTTCATTTTCCTCATTTTTTCTTCTTTTAGTGGTGGTCGAATCTTATGCGGATTGCCTACGTATCATGTCCTCGCATGAATCAGACCGTGCGTAGTTCTGGCCGAAAAATAAGTGGCAAAACATTTTTCATAGAACAATTGCTTTGATACAGACTCTGAAAGGACGACAACGCAAACTTAAAAAGGACCAACCGACAAACTTACAAACTTTAAAGAAAAAGTGCAGACTCAAACAAAGACTAGGAATTTATTAATGACCCGAAATTTTCGGGGCCCGCGAGGCATCATTCGGCCTCGCTGCGGGACTTTGTGCAAGATCCCTTTGAAGACTCTCCAAATCGTTCATTATTTGCTTAACGAACATCATTACTGCTACAAAAAAGGTGGTACGGGTCATGTCCTCGCATGCTCGGCATTTTGTAGTAATGTAATGTGCGATGTTTCTGACCCTTTCTCTAATCCTGCTCTTTTCTTGTAGCAACCGTCCTATCTGTTGATCTCGTGTTTTTAGCACTCAAGAGTTATTAAGGAGTTGATCTTGAAACTTATGCATTTGTTCCTCCATCCGCGCTATCAGATCATAATAGTATTTCCTATCCGCTCTGAAATCTCTAGCTTGCCTGACTACCTTATCTTCGAGAGTGACTATTTTTCCTCTTAGGATAGTGACGGTCCCTTCATGGTCTTTCTTCATCTGCTGCATATGTTGTGTCCACTCTTCTGCACCCCTTGTCCATCTGGCCCGGATCCCTGCCAAGCTAGCTTCAGATTTTTCCAAGTCCTCTTGCCATTCAAGGGCTTCCCTTTTCAGTTCGTTTATGAGTTTTTGGTCAGCTCGACTTCTTTCTGGTTTTCTGGCAACCATTTTCATTTTTTGGATCTGAGCCTTAAGGGCCTCATTTTCTTGGGTAAGCTTCTTCTTTTCTCCTTTATCCGTAGCGGCTTGAACACCCTTTTCAAATTGAAGTTCCATGGCTTGCCTCTTCAACTGGCTTATTTTGGCCCTGTACTTGTTTTCCTTAGTCAACTAGTTCCATTGCGCTTGTGCCTATCAGTGAATTGTTGAACATGTGGTCTCTTTGCAGGCCTTTCAGGAATCTGGAATCTTTTGCCAAACCAGACATTGTACTTAGGATCTACTTCGCCTCTAGCTCGATCTCGAACCATGGTCTTAGGCTCGAGGAACCTACATTCATTCCATATTTGGCGAATTCTCCCTTCTGGAAATGCAGCTTTTGGCCCCAATTCAATGACTTGTTTACTCAGATCTTCATCATTGTGGATGGTTTGAAATCTTCCCGATTAGCGCGAGACCCTGTATGGAGCATAGGGCTGGATGCTCCGGATACCCATCAAGAGAATATACGGCACCTCAGCTGACGTGTGTATTACTTCAGTAATGGGAAGCCATCCAAAGGCCCATTCAATTTTATCAACGGTCAAAGATTTCAAATGTGATAGCCAAGCCCTAGTACCCTTAGGAAACTTGATACCTATTACCCGGGTTTCTAATTTGTCGATGCAACTCAACCCGATCAAACCATAATTCATGTACCCAGTCCGGTGACAGAGGTGCTCTTGTATCCATAGCTGTAACAACAAATTGCAACCCTGGAAGAACTTTCCACCTTCTCGGCATGTGGTTAAGGCTCGATAAATTTCCGATACGATCAGAGGAACCACCGTGCTGTTGGCCTTCTTGATTTCCACATCAATCATCCCTACAAGGACCATTTCTATCTTACCATCTTTTCATGGACATATCACTACCCCCAAGAATGCTACTATGAATGCCAAACCCCGTCTTGCTTCCCATTTGTTTTTATTTCTGGAATGGGTCAGCCCAAGGTTCGACTCTTCGAAACCTTGAGGGTTACCATAACGTTGATACAAGAATAAGAGAGTACAACATCCTTTAAATAGGTCCCCATTTTGAACATCTCGACTAATACTCAGTAGATCCAAAAATCGGTGTGGAGATACCAGTCTTGGTGATAAAGGATATTTACCCCTCAGGTTTCCGTCGAGGCCTGCGTAACTTGCCATCTCCTCTAAGGTCGGCGTGAGCTCAAAATTTGAGAATCGGAACACGTTGTGAGTTGAGTCCCAAAAAGGTATCAATGCTTCAATAATATCTTGCCTCGGCTTGATGTTCAATAACCCAACGAGACCGCCCAGAACTTTCACCACCGTCTCTCTACTATCCTTGCCTAGGTCATTCCACCACAGATGGAGCTTCAAAGGGATCTCTTTAAGGACTGTGAAGGGTTCAATTTCAATCGTGCTCATCCTACACATTTATTAAGGTGATTTAATGACTCTAAAAAAATGACCATTTTTTGAAAGATTACATTTAAGAAAAACCATGACCCGGTTTTGCCGATACGGTCTTTTAGCACTTTGAGGAGGAAGATTTTAAGGTTGTGCCCACTAACTGGCCAAAAATTGGAAAAAGACCAAAGGTGGTTGTTTATGCAAAATCAGCCTTCCGGCGTCCCTTTCGAGAACATTTGGCTATTTTTGACAAAAAACGGCATCACCTTTCCTATTTACAAAGACAAAATTTTGTTCATTTTGGGCTATTTTTGCAAAAATAAGGTTGGACCCAATGGGGGTTGCCTACGTATCTCACATCCGATGAGAATCAAACTGGCGTAGTTCAGGTAAATAAAATAGAATATTTTCGGAAACAAGATGCAATCTTTTTTTCATTTCATCAGTAAATAAAACAAATTATTTTTTGAAAACAAATTTTTTCTTTTTCCTTTTATTCCTTTTTTTTTCCAAAAATTTGGCAGAGTTTCAGCACTATTTGGACATTGGATTTTTTCAAAGCTGAAATTTATCCCTCTCAACCATCTCTTTATCTTTTCCCTAAATTTTCCTTATAAGCCAGTCAATATGTAAATTCGAAGCAAATGAATGCACAAGTAATAAGTAAGATGCATCATATTGGTCTTTATATTTCAGGTACACCTGCCCTAGACAGACACAACCCCTGTGTTAAGTCTCCAAAGTCAAATGTACATGATGCAAACGAACGTTCCTACTAGGGATTCGGCATGAGGCTTTATTTTTCTAGGTTTTAAAAACCTGGGTTTATTTTTCTAGACCTGGCTTACTCGAGCCGGAGGGAGGGGGGGGGGG